>JAODAL010059083.1:0-21704 GCA_025379985.1 Phyllomedusa bahiana
TAAAAATTTCCTCCTAACCTGGTCTTGCTTTTTGCCTCCAGGTTTTCCCAGCGGGAGCCCAAAAGGGGGTTTTCCCATTTCCCCTGGGGCCAATCCAAGCCTCCCAAGATAAAAAACCTGATATACAAATATTCTGATAAAAATTTAAAAAAATCCAAATACCTATAGAAAAGGCAGGAAAAAAGTTTTTGAAACTCAGCACAAAATAAAAATATTTTTCACGGGCACAAGAATTGTCCAAATAGGAAAAAAAGAAAACCCCAAGGAAAAGATTTCTTTTAAGCATCATATGGTTTTATGAAATTAAAGGTTATTAATCATAGAATAGAATCAGATGTTATACAATTTGCCTATGTGCTTTCTGAGTCATTTTTTACAGTCTCGAGATCTCTTCTTGCTTTCATTCAGTAGGAACCTTCCATGTTTAATTCCAAAGGATAACAGTTGAATGACTCTGATGACTGTAGTAACCGGTCCAGCACATATGGTACATCTTTACACAGTATTTAAATGTTTTATGAAGGATTTCCTGAAGTGTTTATCCAACAACGAACATTTAGGGTCCCCGGCAAATTTAGTATAAAGATTATTAATATATCCATGCTTGTCGTGTGATTGGTTGTGTCCATGGGTTAAGGTTGTTTGCATAGTTGATGAGTCTTGGTCACAAGCAAAGGACTTGTAGGAGTTCACACCAGCCCTGGCCTATTAGGAGTGGGAAGAATAGGCTTATAAAATGGCTACTAGGCAGGGGGCAGGGCAGTTAAATTACAAAATAAAGAGCATTAAAATTTATCGGCCACAACTGGCTGGGGACCAATGTAGGCTGCCCTTTACAACGGCCAAAAATTACTTTACAAAAACCATGCCACTAAGTGAGAAAGACTCAGAGAAAGGTACAAAACTGAGGGAGAAGTACAACCTAGTCAGAGCTAACAGAGAGGGACAAAAGCAGACAAAAAGCAGATTTGCTACAGTCCCATTGTGTTAGAAGGACTATGGGAAGTCTTTGGCAAATGGCTGGGAGGGTCTCGTGCCTGGTAGGCCAGTAATGGGGCGGAAATGCAAGTCCAGAGTTGGGACCTGCCCCCATCAACAATATGGAGTTCCGCCTTTAATGGGAATCCACCGCATAGAATTTTTTTTTTCAATGTGGATTTTAAAATTCCAATCAGAAAACATGTCACTTTTTCTATGGTTGTGGATTAGCTCCCATTCCGAAGCACGGCAAAAACTGCTCCACAAAACAAAAAATCCACGCAGAAACCATACAGATTTTATGCCAAAAATAGTGGAAATTTTTTCCCAAAGGAGTAATTTCTCAGAATATGCCTTTAAAACAAGTCCATAGGTGCCTATACCTTTAGCATATGCCATTATAGTGCCTTTTGGCATACAATAACTGGCATATTTCCGTTGACTCTTTTTACAAAAAGGGACACATCAGTGTGGTTTTTCTGTGCAGAGGTACACGTAAAAAAAAACTTTTACTGCAATTTGATTTTTTTTACAAAGGGTCATTTTTAAGTAAATTCTTTTTTTTGCTAAACTGCAGGCCCACCTTTGGGAGGTATACGGACATTGGCAATTCTGTAACATATAACAGCAAAAAAAGTGAAAAATAAGAGAAAAAAATGCAATTAAATTTTTTTTTTGCTAAGTATTTAATGTTCATTAAATGAAGCCTCAAAGGATCAAAAAACAAAGGCTAAAACTTAATTTTTTAACAAATTAAAAATAGGCATAAATTATTATAGACAATTGTGAAAATTTATTGCCTCCAATTCAAAAACAATACAGAATTTTTTTTTATAGACTGATATAAAGAGAGCCATAGCATAAGATAGTATAGGGTTAGTTTATTACTCCCATGACCAGCATGCAGGTTTGATAGTCCCATCAGTGTAGTCAATCGTGTAGACTATCCTGGGAGGCAGAGGGTTTGGATTAGAAAACCCTGTACTCCTACATACCTACAATAAAAAATCAAAGCACCAATTTATTTCCCCACAAACTTTTTAGGTAGCAGTTGGGAGAGCTTAGAACTTAGGAGAAAATAATCAGCTGATGGAGAAGTTGTCTAGTCCCTCCTCAACATCTACCTGGATGTACAGTTTTATCATAGCGTTAGTTGTTAAGTATCTATGTGCCAACTTCTCCATCAGCTGATTATTGTCTCCTAAGTTCTTGTGCTCCCATCTGCTATCTCCTCTGAAGAACCGCATTCCAAAATGTAGTGGGGAAATGCATCAGTGCTTAGATTTGTTGTTGTATGTATGTAGGAGTACAGGGTTTACTAGGATTAGTCTCTTTAGGGTGGGGACACCCATCTCGGGGCAGGTCCCCTGCTGGCTAGGGGGGAATGCTAGGGACTATTTTCATATTTTTTTCTTTGTAGCCACTATAAGTGTATCTTATTATCCAACAACCCCCCTCGTCCCTCTGGGATTGTACATTCGGTTGACAGCATCCCTATGCTTACATAGTTAGATAGCTACATAGTTTGTAAGGCAGAAAAAGACAGACGTCCCATATTCCTAGTTCTATCTAATGTGCTACGTGTTGATCCAAGGAAGTAAAAAAACCCCATGACGTAAAGATAATTGTCCGCATTTTAGAAGAAATTCCTTCCGAACTCCATCTGACAATTTCAGAAATAAATCCTGGATCAGCGACCCCTCTCCAGAATCCTGGTCACTATAACTTGTTATATTATTGTATTATAGAGATATATCCAGACCTTTTTGAACTCTGTTAGTGAATTCACCATGACACCATGAGAGTTCCACAGTCTCACTGCTCTTACAAAAAGAATCCCCTTCTATGTTAATGTAAAACTTTTCTTTCCTCAAGATTGTAAGGATGCCCCTTGTTTCTTGATACAGTCCTGTGTATAAAAAATTCTTTAGCTAGATCTCCTATATTGGCATTTAATAATTACAAACATATATATTATGTCCCCCCCCCCCCCCGAAGCAGTCTTTTCTTCTAAACTAAATAACCCTAATCTTGCTAAACCTTTTCTGGGTATTGCAGTCCACACCAGTCCCCTTTTATTATTTTTTTGCTCGCCTTTGTACCTGTTCAAGCTCTACAATCGCTATCCTGTGAAACTGGTGCCTAAAACTGTACACAATATTTCATGTGGTCTAACCAGTGACTTGTATAATGGGAGAATAATGTTCTCATCATGTGCATCTATGCCCCTTTTAATACACCTCATAATCCTGTTTGCATTGGCATAGCTGCCTGCCTGACACGCTGCCTACAATGAAGTTTAACTGTCCACCAGGATTCCCAATCTTCTTCCAGCACTTTTTTTCCCAGGTGTTTTCCCCATTTTAACAAAGTAATCATAGAATGGATTTTTTCTCCCCATGTGGATTTTTCCTCCCCATAACCTTGCATTTATATGTGTTAAACCTCATCTACCATTCCTCTTCCCAGGCCTCCAACATCTCCAGATCCCTTTGTAATAAAACATTGTCCTCTACTGTGTTAATTACTTTACAGAGCTTAGTATCATCTGCAAAGATCGATATTCTACTGTGCAATCCATGTGCAAGATCATTTATGAAAATATTAGAGGATAGGGCCAATACTGATCCCTGGTGGTCCCCTACTGGTACAGGTATCCATCTGAATATCTACCATTAATCACCACCCTTTGTTTTCTATTCAACTGAGCCAGTTACTTACCCACTTACAAACATTTTCCCCCAGTCCGAGCATTCTCATTTTACTTAACAACCTTTTATTTGGTACAATATGAAATGATGGGACTGTCAAAAATACATGGTTACGTGAGTTCTGACCTAACCCTATACTATCTTATACAGCTCTCTGTGCATCAGTCTATAAGAATTGATTTTTTTCTGTATTGTTTATGAATTACATTTTTGCAATTGTTATCTATAATCACTTATGGCAATTTGTAATGTGTTAAAATGAGTTAAAGTTAAGTTTAGCATTTTTTTATGCTTTTTGGACTATTTATATGATAAAAGGCTGATAATAGCCTATTGATTATACAGTATAATTAGTGATTTAAATGGAGCTTCACCTTAAATGGCCCTCTATCCATCCAAATCATTAATGATTACAATAATCTTTATTTATATAGTGCCAACATATTCCACAACACTTTACAATGTAGAAGATGTAAATATAGACAAAAACGAACATTACACAGTTAAAAGCTACTTACAGATAAGTACCCTAAGGGGCCCACATGCATGAACCTGTTTAGATCTAAAACTCCCTTTTTTGCCCATAGTAACCTATGGGCAAAAGATTGAGTTTTAGACCTGGACAGGTTCCTGCATGTTGCTCAAGGTGTGAGGGATGATGTTGCCACCCAAATAGTATATATATACAGTGGGGAAAATAAGTATTTGATACACTGGCAATTTTGCAAGTTTTCCCACCTACAAAGACTGGAGAGGTCTGTAATTTTTTATCGTAGGTGCAGTTTAACTGTGAGAGATGGAATATAAAGAAAATCCATGAAATCACATTGTATGTAATAATTAATTTGCATTTTATTTAATGAAATAAGTATTTAATACAATAGAAAAACAGAACTTAATATTTGGTACCGAAACCTTTGTTTGCAAATACAGAGATCAGACGTCTCCTGTAGTTCTTGACCAAGTTTGTATACACTACAGCATGGATTTTGGCCCACTCCTCCGTACAGATCATCAATGCTCTCACTTTTATTCAAAATCTTTTAATACATGGCCCCATCCATCCTCCTTTCAATATGCTGAAGTCATCCTGTCCCATTTGCAGAAAAGCACCCACTAAGTAGAATGTTATCCCCCCTGTTTCACAGTTGAGACAGTGCTCTTGGAGTTGTACTCATCCATATTTTGGTCTCACCTGACCCCATGACCTTCTCTCATGCCCCCTCTGGATTATCCAGATGGTAATTGGTGTACTTCAAACAGGCCTGGACATTTGCTGGCGTGAGCAGGGGGACCTTGCATGCTTTTAATCCATGATGGTGTAGTGTGTTACTAACAGTAATCTTGGATACTGTGGTCCCAGCTATTTAGGTCATTGACCGGGTCCTCCCGTGTAGTTCTAGGCTGATTCCTGACTTTTCTCAGAATCATTCTTACCCTACAAGGTGAGATCTTGCATATAGCCTCAAACTGAGGAAGATGGACAGTCATCTTGTGTTTCTTCCATTTTCTAATAATTGTGCTAACAGTTATTGCCTTTCTCTCACCAATCACTTGCTTATTGTCCTGTAGCCCATCCCAGCCTTGTTGGTCAGAGTGTACAATATTTGTCCTGGTGTCCCTTAGACAGCTCTTGGTTTTTGCCAATGTTGGAGAGGTTGAGGTGTGATTGAGTGTGTGGACAGGTGTCTTTTATACAGATAACAAGTTCAAACAGGTGCAATTAATACAGGTAATGACTAATGAGTGCTGAGTAGTATTACTTCTTAAAGAAAAAAAAAAAAAAAAAAAACATTAAAAAAAAAAAAAAAAAAAAAAAAAAAAAACAAATAATAAAAAAAAAAAAAAAAAAAAAAAAAAAAAAAAAAAAAAAAGAAAAAAAAAAACAAAAAAAAAAAAAAAAAAAAAAAAAAGAAAAAAAAAAAACAAAAAAAAAAAAAAAAAAAAAAAAAAAAAATAAAAAAAAAAAAGAATAAAAAAACAAAAAAAAAAAAAAACAAAAAAAAAAAGAAAAAAAAAAAAAAAAAACTATTAACAGTCTGTGAGAATCCCAGAATTCTTTTCTGGGTGGTGGCTGATCAAATTTCATCAGTCACTAAAAATGCACATTAATTTACTTTAAAACAATCATAAAATGGGATTTTCTGGACTTTTTGTTTAGATTCTGTCTCTCACAGTTGAAGTGAGCCTACAATAGAAATTACAGACCTCTCCATTCTTTTTAGGTAGAAAAACTTGCAAAATCGCTGGTGTATCAAATACTTCTTTTCGCCACTGTATACAGATAAATGCCTATGAGCACCCAAGTTCAGGGATTGACAGAAAGTGTGGGATTAGCAATTAGGGATCTTGGTAGGCCTGGCTGAGAAGATGTATTCGCAGGGCGTGCTGGAGACATGTGCAATAACATAGATATAACAATAAAGCAAAATAAACATACTGTCATAATATAGAAGGCATTACTATGCACAGGGCATGGCTGAAATTTTACTACATTTTAATACAGTCTTCCAAATCTTTAAATTTAGAAATTTGCAAAAGATAGCAAACAGCACCTCCTGCCGGCAGTAACAGGGAGTGCAGACTTTTGTGGCATGTCTTATACAGGTGTCTCCTATAGAAAGTCCTCATAAACAATAGACCGCATAGTAATACACAACAAACAAGGCCATGTACACAAAGTATAACAACAAGTATAAATTAATTCAATTGTCCTCCCGGCCACATCCTTAAATGATTGGTCCATCATGTAATACCTGGATGTGATGGGAAATAGGGGACCTCCCTTTCTCAGACATCCATAATCCCTAATTAAAAAAAACCTTGGAAATAACAACATAACTATCTGATATAAAAGATACACATAAGATGTAACCACTGTATCTGATGCCAGGTGTTCATCTTCGAGCGCTGGACTTTTTCCTTTTGTGCACTTGTTCTTTTATGTAAAAATTATTTACTCAAGTGAATGACCCTTTTTCTTCTGCTGCTATATGTTAAGTTTTAGCACTGTACAAAAATCCAAACATTCTCTATTCCTTAAATTTGTCCAGCAGCGCCATTTTCCAATAACTTTTTTCTTCCACTTATGGATCAGAGTGAGGAGGCATTTTTTGCAGTAGTGTACCTTTTTTTTGGTACCACTTTGGGATAGATAAAACTTTTCTGATCACTTTTATTCCAGGTGAAACTTATGTGGAGCTCTTTACTATGGGTAAGATGAGTATCTAAGGTTGTTTTTACTCGATAACCTCTCTTTCCTCCTGTGTGGGTCAGTTAATTAACCCCTTAAAAGCCGAACGCCCTGAAAAGCAGTTAATGACCAGAACTTTTTTAGTTTTGCCACCTTGCGCTTCAACAGTTGTAACTTTTTTTTTTTTTCAATACGCAGTTTTATGATGCCTCGTTTTATTCGAGACAAGTTGTATTTTATGGGGGAATATATTAAGTTCACTTCTAAACAATTGCAGAATTGTTTTTCAATTTTTTTTTATTTTTTGTGTTTTTTACATTTTTTTTCACACCATTCACATTTAACACTTTATAACTGTTAGATTAATTTTTACAGATTATATGTCGTGTCTGCATACCTAAGTATGTGTAGGTTTTTTTTACTGTGTGTGTATGTATCACAGAATTATTTTTTAACTTAAATATTTATTTTAATAATTTATTTATTTTTCTTATTCTTTTTTTTTACTCTTTTTATGTTTTTACTTTTTTTTTTTTATTAAGTCCAATGAAGTGAGAACTGTTTTCCTTTTTTTTTTTTTTTTTACACTTAGTAATGTATTAGCATATTCATATCAGTCTGCCCTGATCACTGGCTTGTTACACAGACAGCCCTGGGGCTAAACTGCGATGACGATCCGCCGCAATCAAAGGGTTAAAGCGGAGGTTTCCGCAGGCGCCGCAAAATCCGATGTCTGCAGCAACGTCAAAAGACGTCACTGCAGACGAACGACCTGCAACGCCCAACATCAAAAGACGGTGGGCGGTCGTTAAGGAGTTAATGATACTAGTTATATTAGATAATGAAGATGAGACCTAAACAGGAAGGAGGGAAACCCACTATTTATATCGTCTCCATACCTTGTGGCACCTGTGCTGTGTTGTTGTCGTCCAGTTCTATTTACTTTATGTTCTTCATTATCCTTTATTGTAGATTGTGTTTTAGCTTAAATAAAATTTTGATATTAATTTACGGTATTCAGTCCTCAGTTTGTAGATACACAATAAAAAGTATATGTCTTGATATGTGTCATGACCATTCCTGGTCAAGCCTCAGCACGGTTCTTTGTCTGTAAATTACGGCAGAGACGGCACTTTTGGTCATGATGCTGTTTTCTGCATCCCAGTCTGAACACTGCCTGATTTCAGTTCTATCTGTGGTATGATTAACTGGTTCTGCCACACCCATCAGACTCTTTTGCTAGCTTTGTACTGAGCGACAGGTGATTTAGACTGGGTGTAATTGACAACTATCTTCATCACTGTGGCTATGTTCTTGATATCAGGGAGCCAGTCCAATCACACTCTGGCCTGGGACTCCTACTTCCTATTTTTAAATCCTGCTGTGAGTACTTTGCTGGTGATAGTGTTGCTTGAGCTGGTGTGTGTTGTATACTTTTTGGTTACTTGGATTTCTGACCTTTGTCTACCTTTTCACCTATGTTTTCTTCTTGTTCAGTACAGTTTTGCTCTTCTTGGTTCTGACCCTTTTCTGCTGACTATTGTGTTTTGTCTGTCTTATCTGTTTGGTGTTTGCACTTACTCAGGGTAAGGACTGCCACCCAGTTGTCACCGGCCGCTTAGGGTCGGGTCGGCAAGCAGGCAGGGACAGCCTTGGGGACTTTGCACTAGGGCGCATTGTCTGTCTCTGTAGATACTGGGGTACCTAACAATATGATTTTTTTTAGGCATACATTTTTGGGGGGGAAAAAGTCACAGAAAAATAGGACACTTATTTTTAACCTTTTTCTTTAAAACACAGACACATAGCCATACTTACAGCTCAATATTCTCATGTAGGTCAAAGTTCTAGTCTCAGTTGTTCCAAGCCAATGTCTAACTCTTCTGGCAGATATATAACATGAGTGGCAATCAACTAATGAGAGCCATGTAGCTCTAAAACTACCCTGCTCCACTAGGAGAGCAACTGAATGATAAATACTGCACAGTGGGTAATTACGCCCTTCACGACCAGTATGCCAGAAGAGTTCAATAACCTACAAGGGTGAGTATTGCACAAAATAACCTGATAAAACAACAACTCACAACGGCCTTCTATGGGCATAGGTGATTGCTATAATTCACAGTTAATATAATTGGCATATGAGATATGCATAACTAAAGGGGGGCGCATTGTACATTACGTGTGGGCACCCATGCTACGGCTTACAACCAATTGATGACGGCCCTTTACTATTTGTTTGGAGTGGATTGCCCGTAAGAAATTTCAAGTGTCGCAAACACAAAGATTGACTGACCAAGCGCTCCATGTCCCCCACCTCTGGCTTCTTCAGTGTTGGTTTTTTTATTTTTTTTTTCTTTTTTTTTTTACCAGGATTCAAAACTACATACTTAGGAAATTATCAATAATATATGACAAGTCTATATCAAGTTGATAGGTTTTGGACTCAAATCATAACGCAACGCAATATCCGCACATCAAGGGACCCATAATTGTCCTGTGAGTCCCTGTTCAATAGCCTTATTCTACCAGAAATTTTTACAAAAAACAATCACATATTAAAGATGACTTTCTTATACTGACTAGGAATAGTTCATTGTCTACGGCGATTAAGGCTGAAAGCTATGGTCTTTGTGGCTTGTGTTTCTTCACACACTTCTGAATAAAAAAAAAACATTTTACCTAATACTCTATATTCCTCCCACGACCCATAGTCTTGATCCGCAGATGGGGTTGAGGGGGGGGGGGGGGGGGGGGGGGGGGGGGGGGGGGGGGGGGAGAACAAAACGAGTTACAACAATCTTACGTTACCTCTTTTTCCACTCCTCCTCCTCCTCCTAAGACTCCTCCCTGTCCCACATCTAGTAAGTACGCCCAGAGCATGAAACCTACACAAATATCTCAACCGCGTACACCTCCCACACTCTCCAACGTCTGACTCATCTTGCTCCCCTCATCTACACCTATATTCCTCAACTCTTAATGACTGCCACGGACGTAGCTCACTGACCCTATCTACAACTCCACACAATCACTACACCACTTGAGCTTGTTTCATCAGTCAGTATCACCCCCCGCTCCTCTCACAAACAATAAGAACCATGTCTTCCGCAACAATCACAACAACCCTGGCAGTACACATTACTCGCACTTAACAACTGAGCTTGCTTCGCTAGAGCTGGCGAACTAATAGCCACGCTGTGAAGAAAACACCGCTCCAAACCGACTGACGTTTGCCTCATCACAATCAACTAACAGTCAACATTTAAGTCTGCACATCAAGGCCCTATCCAAATCAGAATTACTTCACGATCAACTACTTCTTCATATTCTCGAACCCTGTCTCAAAACCACCAGAACAACTATTTCAACACCCTTCGAACTCTCTTCCTATACGTCATCCAAGCACTGCCTCCTCCAGCCATCTCTCTATCGCTTATGCAGCATATGACTTTGCCATCTCCCCGGTACTCTGACACAAAATCAAACCTCATCATGAGAAACAAGCTTTCAGCTGCTACAGATCCCCAAGCACTCCTCTATATCTTGCAGCAATGCTCTTCCCTCGGCCTTTAACTATTGCTTCCCGCACACTGCTACTTAAATTCATGACAACCTTTCGCTCTCTACTGTCCAAATCCCAATTCTTCACTAACCCTAAGTAATCTTGACCAAGCCATGCCATCGCACACCTGTCAGTCCCAGTAGCCTTAGCGCTGGTTATCATTCAGCCTTCGCACCCACCTTTTCACGCAATCGGCATAACCTTTGGCATCTTCCACCTTCCCCTTTAAAACATGGCTATCAATCACACCTCATCCTTTAAAAAACTATCAAAACTCTTGACACCCTCCGCTCTGCCAACTATCGCCATCTCACTGGCTTCCCATATTGGCCTTTCGCAAACCTCCTCGAGCAAAGCATTGCACGTCTATCTTCAATTTACCTCCCAACCACTCACGCTCCAACTCTCCACTTCTCTGACCCACTACAATCTGGTTTTTTTACCCCACCACTCTACCCGAAACCGCCCTAACCAAGGTCACCAATGACCTAGAAACTGCTAAAGCCTCACGCCATTTACTCTGTGCTTCTCCTCCTAGACCTGTCCTCCGCCTTTGACCCCTGTCCCCACCATTTCCCACCTGCTACAAATCCTCTCCTCCCCTCGGCATCACGGACTTGGCCCTTTTTCCCTTTATCTCCTCGTACGTCACTGATCGGACTTTCAGCGGGCTCTCACTCCGCCCCCACCTCCCCTCCCTCCCCGGCCTCCTTTTCTGTTGGTGTCCCCCAAGGGGCAGTGCTGGGCCCTCTACTCTTCTTTCTTTACACTCCTGGCCTTGGTCAACTCATAGCTTCATATGGCTTTCACTACCATCTATATGCTGACAACACACAACTCTACATCTCTGGCCCAGATGTTACCTCTTTTCTCTCCCGGATCCCAGACTGTTTATCATCCATTTCCTCCCCTCTCCTAAAACTAAATGTGGAGAAAACCGAAGTCATCATCTTTCCACCGTCCCACTCAATCCCTCCACCTGATCTCTCTATCACAGTCCACGGCTGTACACTCTCATCTGTTCCACAAGTCCGCTGCCTTGGATAATCTTCGACTCCTCTCTGTCTTTCAAACCACACATCGAAGCCCTTATCTCTGCCTGCCGCCTCCACCTGAAAACTATTTCTCGCATCTGCTCATTCTTCAACTTGGACACTACAAAAATGCTGGTCCATGCCCTTGTCAGCTCCCACCTACATTACTGCAACATCCTTCTCTGTGGCCTCCCATCCAACACTTTTGCTCACCTTCAATCTATCCTCAACTATACCTCCCGTCTAATTCACCTCTCTCCTCCCTACACTTCTGCCTCTCTCTACTCGTGGCCAATCCTATTCACTGAGTGGCTTCCCATTTAGCCCATGCGAATTCCCAGTTCAAGTTACTAACCAGACCTACAACTCTCAATAACCTCTCTTCTCCATACCGCGCTCTAATCTCCAGAAACCAACTCCCCTCTCCACTAATCTACGCTCCCACAGGACCTTCTCTTCTCTGCTCACTCCTCTTATCAGCTCCTCACATAACCGTCTCCAAGACTTCTCCTGTGCTTTCCCCCACACTCGGCACTCACTGTCCTTCCAAAAACACCTCATGACTCCCCCCTCTCTCACCACCTCAAAAGCAACCCCTAAAACCAAACTCTTAAGGATTGCCATAACCAACAATAACCCCACGAGCCACTGTGCTACCCCAATAAATATGTTGCCCTCACCTTCTGTCTCTTTTCTTCCACACCTCCACTGTAGATTGTAAGCCCATGCGGCCGGGTCCTCTCTCCCATTTAAGTCATTCTCATGGTTTATAATTGTACTTGTTTGACATATATTATGTATGTACTCCCCCCTTTGAATGTACAGCGTTATGGAATCAATGGTGCTCTAAAATAAATAATATGTTAAAAATGTAGTGTGAACCTAGCATAATTGAGGTTTTGGATGGGAGACATTCACAATATTGCCACACTATCGTCTTTCAAACGTTTTCTTATTATCACTTATGTATTTTACTCCCCCTCAGATTCTGCTGTTGAAAATGTGTCAGATGATGCCTTCATTATTCATGGAGTAGTTCACATTCTTATTACATGTGGATTTAGGGTAATTTTTTTAGTCGCGGTTTACAGTTAGAAACGAGTCCCATACATTTGTCTGTAGTTTTGGACATGGATCCACATTAAAAACCTCATAAAAATATTTGGGCCACATTTTACACAAGGTTTTTAGTCATCTCCATTGACACCAATAGTAAATATTCACACGTTTCCAACCAAAGATTGAAAGTTTTTTTTAAGGTGAAAAAACGCCGAAAATACAAGTTATATAAAGTACAAGGCTTGTTTTCTATTGATGTCAATGGGAACGGGTTACTTTTGGTTTTAGAAGAGTATTTTTGACTAGCGGAATCCCGCATGATATCTGTACCACAAAATACACAACAGTGGGATCAGAGACTAGGCTATTCACATTTTTGCATCCTATTGAAATGTTCTGTTTTTTAACAGGTTTTTAAGAATAACAATCCATTTTTTGTATTTGTTTCAAGATCAACCCTTGTTTTTGCCTTGTGTTTGTCCTAGAACCACCATAGGGGTAATGAACCCTGCTAGTCCCCCAGGAGTCATGTCACATACATCGCTCATGTAAACAAACACTGGCCTCAGCGGTCTCTGTTGCATGTACGAAACATGACCAGTAGGGCCAGGTGAGCAAGGTCAGATTTGGGTGCATGTGGAGTTTATTCTTGGAGCCCATCCTACAGTGACTGTACATAACTGCACATGACTCTTGAACTTTGCCACTTGCTTTTTGCCTCTCTTTTTCTGCTTCAAGGCGGCCGCGGCACCGCTTGTATCCCCTGCGGCCGTTTCCCCTCCTGGCCAGGGCCCCGCGGCGCGGGCATCGCAGTCACCCTCTGCCACCCTCTCGAACCCCACACGCCGGCTCGCTTACCTGGCCTCCGTCTCCGGTGTGAACGGCGCTCCTGTTCTAGTCCCCGCCGTCGTGCTGCATTAGGCGCGCCCCCTGCGCCGCTTGCTGACGGCTGGTTTAAAATTTAAAAGGGCCAGTGTCCCGGAAAATGGCTTATGCCGTGCGCTGGTCTATATAATGTAACCCCCCGCCCCCCCTGCAACCTGTTTTCCCAGATGTGGTTGGCTTAGTGAGAGTTTAGGAGTGGTCCTTGTGTCCCCGTATTGCTTATCCGTGTAACCATCCGTTCCGCTGAAAACGTTTCCTGACCTTTGCCGTGTTTTCCCGCCTGCCGCTGACCGTCTGCCTCTCATGACCACGAACCTCTGCCGCCTGCCCTGACCTTCCATCCTGTTTCTGACTACCCTTTGGATTACGATCCTGTACCACGCATACACCCGCCACCGCAAGCAATTCAACGTCAGGGTAACCTACCTGGTAGCCCTCACGGCCGCAGCAAGTCCTGCCGCGACATTGCGGCGGGCTCTGGTGAAAACCCGTGGCAACTTAGACTTCCGTTCCCTGGAAGGCTTAACTACCTCCACCCGCTTGCGATGGTCCACGTTATACCACCGTACCGTCACAGTACAACAGGCTGCCATGGATTCCGCCAGGAAGCCTCTGCCCGAACTCCCGGGGACGTTTACGGACGGCCGTCGCCCAGCAGAGCCAGCGCACTACCGCCGCACCATGATGCAGAACCTTGGTGCGCTCGCCTACACTCCGCCTGCGGCCGCTGCCGTCCTCACCTCACCATTGCTCTTCAGCCTCAGCATCCTCCTGCTCTGGCAACCGGGACCTTCTCTGCATCTGTCTGCCGCTCCCCGCTCTCTATATGAGACCCAAGAATTGCAGAGGTTTATCAGTCCTGAAACTAGGATACACATCGAGGATGCTGGGACAATCATTTCCCACTGAGTCGGCGGTGCTAAAATTCCCTTCCATTATTAGCCTCCTAACTGCCGAAGCACTGGCCAGGCCCTCCGCTGTGGTACCGAGGAGTTACCCGCTAACTGCTAAACATGGCAAGCCTTCCTCCAGGGTTCCGGACTGTCCTTTTGAGGAACCCGGGTCCGGCACCTCCTCAACTGTCCGCAGGCACTAGCTCCCCGCCGTCAGGTGCCGGACTCCACTGTGGGACACTACTCTGTGCAGTTCCGCACTCTAAAAGCCACGGTAAACAGCCTGGGAACAAACGAGGCTCTGGTGGCTACTTTCTGGCAAGGCCTTTTCGGACGGTATAAGGATCGAGCACGCGGTCGCTGACCACCTACCTCCTGGACGAACGTTCGGTTAGCACCGGTATATTCGATATCCGTGTTCGGCCGAGAGACAACAGAGCTCCGTCTCCAACGCGAGTCCATCTCCGACCACCAGCCGGCTACCTCGCTTTCAGCTCCCTGTCTTCCCATCGCCCTCCACTTTCCTCCGCCAACGTCATGATGACGAACCTAAGCAGGGGAAAAGGGCACATTTGACCCAGAGGAACGCTTCGCAGCGACGTCTCAGAGCAGTTGTGCTTCACTACTGCGGCTGGTTTTCCGGTCACTTCATTGGAGACTCGGTGCGCCCGGAAACTTACCGCACCTATGGCTCGTTAAGAGGGCCAACCCAGTGACAGTGCGACCATCTCCCGCGTCTGACCCTTTCGGTTCTTTGCGGAACCTCAGCCGGACAGCACCTTCCAGACCACCCCGCCTATCCTTGACTCGGGTCTGCCGGTATACTTCTATTAGCCATGCACTGGTGTCCTCCTACCGGCTTCCAGTGACCTCCCTGCAGAAACCTTGTCGAGTCCTCCGTCAGTGGCGAATCCTCAATGATGCCATTCGGTTCTGCACAGCGCCCCTCCATCTTTGCAGATTGGGCTTTACAAATCAGGAAAATCTATGAAGTCTTCGTACTGCCTCGGTCCTCTCACAATCCTCCTTGCCTGCCCCTGGTTGCAAGGAGCTGCTCCGACCCTGAATTGGAACACCAGGCTAGATTCTTCATTGGGGTCCGTCCTGTCACTCACGATGCCTACGGGTCAGTCCGCCCCCTCCTTCAGATTGGCCGTTAACCAAACCTACGAAGTCTTTGCCATGTCTGCCTGCTCCTTACCAGACTATGCAGAGTTTTCCCCCCCTCCAGAAAAACAGGCCGAATCTTTGCCTCCGCACCGGCCCTCGATTGCCCTATTGTGATCTTCAGCCTGGAACTACTTCCCCCTTAACTCCCCTCGAGGCAAGTATTTACACCGCTTTTCCTCCCGAGACAAAGGCAATGACCGACTATAAACCAAGAGAACCCGCAAGGGCTTCATACGTAATTCATCATCACCTGTCTGGAGCCGAATTCTTCTTCGTCGAGAAGAAAATGGACCCTTCGGCCCTTACGATTTAACCGTGGGCCTGAACAAAATAACAGTCAAGAATCGGTACTCCACCCCCTGCATTGAATCTCCACTTTTTGACCGCCTTCCCGAGGCAAAAATCTTTTCCTAAATTGGATCCTCTCCGTGAGCCTACAATCTGATTCGCATACGAGAGTGTGGACGAGTGGAGAAACAGCCTTTAACCACCCCGTGATGGCCATTTTTCCGAGTAACACGTCAATAGGCCATTTGGTCTCTGTAACTCTCCGCTTTTTTTCCCAAAACATGTGAATGAGGATCTTCGCGGGGACCTTTTATAACGTTAGTTTTTATTGTCTATCGGATACATTTTTATTACCCCCCCCTCATCATATTCTCCAGACCTGATACCCATCGTCACCACTCCGCCAGTATCTCAGATATGTACGTCCACCGAGCTCACCAACTTTATGCCAAGCAGTAGAAGTTGTCGGTTTGAAACGCACCTCACTGTGCCCATTTTGTAGGGTTATAGGTCGTGTCAGAGATCAAGCTACAGATGGAACCACCACCCTATGCTCGTCAGCAGTCCTGCAATGGCCCTCGTCCAGTGGGCCTTTCGGTGCCATTCAGCGTTTTGTAGGCTTTTGCCAACTATAAGGCATTTTTATTTTCCTCATTTCTCATCTCTGTGCACCCTTGGTTGCCCTCACCAAGAAGGGGCCACCCCCCAACTCTGGCCTCGCCGAGGCTTCTAAGAGGCGTTCAAACGACTGAAAGGCCATCCGCTTGCCGGCTCCTTTCTCACGCATCCGGGACCCTCACGCCCGAATTTGTCTTAGAAGTCGATGCCAGTCCTCAATGGTCCCCTGTGTCGCATGTTTTCTTCAGAAACCTCCTCGGGTAAATTGCGAACTTGTGGGTTCGCTCTGCCAAGACCTTCAACCCCAGCTGAGGCGCAACTACAACCAATTGGGGATCGTGAACTCCTACTATAAAATTGGCCCAGAAGAATGCTTCACCTCTGGAAGGGGGTCATCTCAAAAACCCCATCGAAATATACACACGGATCACAAGAACCTTCTCTAACTGCAATTTGCCCAGCCGTATTGAATCTGCGACAAACCAGGTGGTCGTTTTCTACTCTTCGCCGTTATTATATTTCTTCCTACACTTTCCACCGCTGAAAAAAACGTCAGTGCAGACCTCTCATCCAGATCCACTGATAACGGTGATTGCATGGTAGCCGCCCCTAACAGCACATTATTCCACCGTAACGGCTTCTGGCAGCTGCACCGTGAACCATCTACAGGTACCCCTCCTTTACTCTCCGGAAACCAACTCCGTCCTGCTTTTGCGGCACAGAATCCTTAAATAGTGACATCCAGTCCCGAACTGCGGGCCATCCTGGGATTCACAAAGACCGTCAAATTCATCTCCAGAGACACTGGTGGCCCACTCTCATGCAAAGTACGTACGGGACATTGTCTCTGCCTGTGCCACTTTTGTGCTCGTACAAGGTCCCCTCCCTCAGACCCCCGGGACTACTTCTGCCATCTCCCTGTGCCTAGAAGCCTGGACCCATATTGCTATGGTATTTTTGTCACTGAATACCCCCTGCCGGCCTCATCCGGAAACACGGTCAATTTTTTGGGTGGTGAGACAAAGGTATTCTCCAAGAGGCTCATTTTGTCCCCTTGCCCGGTTTTTCCCCTCAAGACACCCCCCATCTAGCCCAGCTCTTCATTTCCACCATATTCTTTCGTTTAACAATGGGCCCCCTCGCACAATCACCTCAGATAGGGAGTCCATTTGTGTCTAAGTATCTGCGGCTCTGTGTACTCATTACGGACCCAGCTGGACTTTTCGTCTTCGTACCACCTCAGACCAACGGGCAGGTTGGAGAGGGTCAATACCAAAAGCTTTAGGTCGCTTAACTGCGACATTTTGTGTCTCCCTGCAAAAATTGGTCTGACCTTCTCCCCTGGCAGGAATTTCTCTTACAATTCCCTAGACTCGGAGTCTGAGCTAAAGCCCCCCCTTTTTTATTGTTATGGTTACAGATCCCCGCCCCACCCTCCCCCTAGCCTTTCGTTTCACGTTCCTGCCGTGGATGCCCAAGTACAGACATCAATGATCACTCTTGCAGGTCCACTCGTCAGCCCTGCATCAGGCTTCCTCTCGTACTAAGGTTTCCCAGGGCGCGAAAGGTACCATAGACCTCCCCCTGTATTTAAGGCCAGGTGAATAGGTGTGGCTATCGCCAGAATACAACCGTTTCAAGTGTACCCAGCTACAAAGAGTGGCCCTAAATATTTGGCCCATTTGTGGTACTTTCGTTCACTTAACCCGTCACCTAACAAGCACCGCATGCCTCCCACACGCGTGTCCCCGAACGCTATCATGTCTCCCGCTCCTCAAGCCAGTGTGCTGAATCGCTACTCCCGTAGATCTACTCGCCTTCTCCTGTGGCCGAACGGATTACATCAATTGATGTCAAGGAGGTGCAGGCACAGAAGACAGTGAGGGGGAAAGCGTTTTCTTTCTCATCGACGGGAAGGGGTTTAGGCCTGAGAAGCGATCGTGGGAGCCTGGAAGGCAATCTATCTCCATATCTCCTGGCAAGGTCAAAAAAAAGAGTGGGAGACCTAAGGGGGGGGGGTACAGTCATGTGGCGGCCCGCGGCTAACCGCTGCCCTCTCCAGTTTCCCAGCCTCGGCCAGGGCGCGCGCGCGGCGATCGCGGTCACCCCGCGCCACCCTCGACCCCACGCCAGCCATCTCTTGACCTGGCCCCGAGCTCCGTGTAACGCGGCGCTCCTGTCTGTCCCGCCGATCGTGCGAAAAAGCGCGCCCCCTAGCGCGCGCTCGCGCGTACGCTGGTTTTAAATTTAAAGGGCCAGTTGTTCCCCGGTAATTGCTTATTGCCAGTCGCTGGTTCCTATATAATGTAATCCGCCCCCGGCACCTGTTGCCTCAGATTGTTGGTTGTCTAGTGAGAGTTTGAGTGTCCTTGTGTCCGTATTGCTTTATTCCGTGGTACCATCCGTTCCGCTACGTTTCCTGGACCTTGCCTGTTTGCCTGCCTGCCCTGACCGTGCTGTCCGTCTCTGACCACGAACCTCTGCCGCCTGCCCGACCTTCGAGCCTGTTTTCTAACTACGCCTTTGGACTACGATCCCTGTACCAACACGCATACCCCCGACCGCCACCGCAAGCAAGTCACGTGCAGGGGTAACGACCTGGTATCCTCAACCCGGCAGCAAGTCCATCCCGCTTTGCGGCGGGCCTTCTGGTGAAAACGCGTGGCTTACTTGAACTCTGTATCCCCTGGCGTGCTAACTACACCGCTTGCGGTGGTCCAGCGGATCCACCGTACCGTCACATCTGCCTTTAATCCAAGAAAATCAACCCAGGTCTTCCATGCACAGGGGCCCAGCTTTCCAACGGGCCCACCATACTCAGTGGCTGGTGGCTTTTCCTGCTCCTCTGTGGGTCTGTTGAAGCCCGGTCAGCAATGTATGTGAATGTTGGGGGATCATTGGGTTACACCAAGCGGTCCTGTAACTGCAGTGGCTTTAGAACTGAGTAATTGTTTTATTTTATTAAATTCTCGACCTATACAGGTCATCAATGGCCCCCAACAGACTCCATTGACCACAGTGTTGTCTGTTATTTAAATGGAAAAAATAGAGCACAATGCAGCACTTATTTTTTTTATCAATATTGCTACAAACAGAACTTATGAACCAAGGCTTACAGGGATTGTCTTCACAGCCTCTTCAGGCTCACATCTTCTGTGCAAGTAGTGGGCGGTTTTACAGCAGTGACTAAGGGCCTACATCTCTCACGGCTCAGCTCTGCTAGATCTTATTCATAGCTGTGCCTGTTAGAGGGACATTGGCTAATGGAGGGGTTGTAAAAACCATGACACTGTCCACGCAGAATGTCTAGCTATAAATTTGAGATAACATAGCTACGTGCTCTGCAGTCCTGATAGGATGACACAAGGCTTCTCCCTGGTCAGTAAATAAGGGTTATATTTTTTCACAGTGAGAATGTTAAGATGAGAGACTGAGAAATCATTGTCCCGAATAAGATTTAGTAGGAAAAGAGGATCCCAGGACATATGTGATAGACAAGAGACAAGATTAACTTGTTGTAAAACGAAAGCAGGAGATAAGAACTGCTCTAACTTTGAAATGAAGCAAAATCAGAACAGCAATGTACTTGGTAATAATCTTTATTTATTTTTTCCTACTTGATTAAAGCTAATGAATGTGGTGAGAAAACCCCATTAATCCAACAACTCAGTGAGTCAACACATCTTTGGTGGAATGACAGTTGGATTTGAGTCTCTGTCTGTCCACACTCAGGTACCTGGTGCTGCTCTCCAAGCTGTCACTCCGGTCTGCCAAACTGAACCTCTTAGGTCAATGGCTATCAATGGGTCATGTCTCTTGCACTCAACCTTCTTTGCTTCTATTGTCAGTAGTTGCCCGTGCCACTAGTGCCCGCTGCGCTTTGGTTCCACCTTCTCTCTCCTCCTGGTTGTAACTGCAGTTGAACAATTGAGTGAAGTCTACTGAACGTTATTGGAAATGTCCTTGAAAACCTTAAAAGTGTGTTCCGAAGCTCTTGTTCTGTCGTTGCTGCCGTCCTGGTAATCCCAGCAGTAGACTTGGCCATTTATCCTTCTCTTATCAGGTACACCCAATCACAGGCCACTGTGATCACGTTGAGGAAGAACGGGCAAGTCTACTACTGGAACCCCAGGACGTCCAAGACAATTAAACAACAGCATCTTGGAGGTAAGTATTCTTCTTTTTTTTTATCATGCCCCAATGGACTAACCAGGTGGAAAAGGAAAAAAGTGAAGGTTTTCAGAGTGCATCATGGGGGCCAACATAGGACCCGTCCTTACAGGGGTAAAATTGGAGCTTATTATCTAACTGTCTTTTCCTTGTCCTTATGCGTCCAGGTCTCGGCCCCATCAATGCTTCGGTACACAGATCCCTAACAGCCCATCATTATATTATAAGACGACGAGTGAAGAGGTCATTGCATTGTACTTGCCTTTACTAGTAAGAGACTCGGTAAACACTTGAATTCTGTTTTGTTTTTCAAGTAGTTGAGCTGTTCCAGCTTCAGAGAGATGGAGAATCTAATGTGCAACATGACATAAGAACCCTTGATTTGGAGGACATTAGTTTTATCTAGAGCTCTCAACTCCATAATATACTGCTTATGTTTAAAATAAATCTGGGATTACCAAAAGGGTAAAAGTAAGCAGAAATAGAAATGAGCCATAAATGTATCCGTGTGTCCTAATTCAGATTTACTAATATAATACACCCAATTATTCTATATTAATTAAGAGGAAATTACAGCAACAACAAGTATTATGTCATAATTAGCATTGCTTGAATCACTCCCAAGTTTTACAATGGTTTGACCAAATGTAGGACCCTAACTTTAATTCTGATTGTAACCCTGACCTAGAGTTAGGATTATAGTTTTTAACTTGCCTGCAGGGTTTAGTTTAAGGGTCATCATTGTTCCTGGTTTCCGTTGCCTCTGGTCCATTACAACCGCAGTTTCGTGGTGTCCGTGCTCTGACATCACTTTTGATGTCACTTCCAGTGCAACATTGCACTAGATTGCCCTAATGTGACAATGAACTGGAACTGACATTGGAGGTGAAGTGACGTCAGTCTACAAGAACTGCAAGACCAGAGGCGGTGGGAACTGGTAAATTAAGTCTTGCCAATTTTAAGTCCCTAATTCCAACTTTAAATCCACAAATCAACTTAAAAGGGGTTGTCTCACTACAAGGATTGCTGCTTTTTATATTAAAGATCTTGCAAAAACAAGTCACTTTGTAATATGTGTCCATTAAAAAAGGGCCACCTAAATTCCAGATATCCCCTTTTTGTAGGGCTGCACCACTCCTC
>JAODAL010059084.1:0-21703 GCA_025379985.1 Phyllomedusa bahiana
CAATAAAAACTAAGTCTGGGGGTCACGTTAGCAGCTTCCTTCACCCGCCTAGTGAGGAGGGTAGTCGACAGCAGCAGCAGCAGCAGCAGGACCTGGAGCAGTCCCTGAACCAACAGGTGGTGGCCTACTTGGAAAGCACTCTGCCACCTCAGTTAGAAGATCCGCTGGACTACTCGGCAGCTAAAATGCCGTGACCTACACACTGTGTCATTGTGCCACTGCCTGACCTCATGCTGCTGCTGTGGCTGCCGCCGTCACCTACACACTGTGTCATTGTGCCACTGCCTGACCTCATGCTGCTGCTTTGGCTGCCGCCGTCACCTCCACACTGTGTCATTGTGCCACTGCCTGACCTCATGCTGCTGCTCATGTGACCTACACACTGTGTCATTGTCCCACTCTGGGGCCTACTCCTGTTTTTGCCACCTCCAGAATGTCATTGTGCCACTGCCTGACCTCATGCTGCTGCTGCCGTGACCTACACACTGTGTCATTGTGCCACTGTCTGACCTCACGCTGCTGCTGTGGCTGCTGCCGTGACCTACACACTGTGTCATTGTGCCACTGTCTGACCTCATGCTGCTGCTGTGGCTGCTACTGTGACCTACACACTGTGTCATTGTCCCACTCTGTGGCCTACTCCTTGTTTTTGCACCTCCAGAATGTCATTGTGCCACTGCTTGACCCATGCTGCTGCTGCCGTGACCTACACCCCTGTGTTCATTTGTGCCACTGTCTGACCTCCTGCTGCTGCTGTGGCTGCTGCCGTGACCTAGACACTGTGTCATTGTGCCACTGTCTGACCTCATGCTGCTGCTGTGGCTGCTACTGTGACCTACACACTGTGTCATTGTCCCACTCTGTGGCCTACTCCTGTTTTTGCCACCTCCAGAATGTCATTGTGCCACTGCTTGACCTCATGCTGCTGCTGCCGTGACCTACACACTGTGTCATTGTGTCACTGTCTGACCTCATGCTGCTGCTGTGGCTGATGCTGTGACCTACACACTCTGTCATTGTGCCACTGTCTGACCTCATGCTGCTGCTGCCGTGACCTCCACACTGTGTCATTGTGCCACTCTGTAACCTATTCCTGTTTTTGCCACCTCCAGAATGTCATTGTGCCACTGTCTGACCTCATGCTGCTGTGGCTGCCGCCGTCACCTCCACACTCTGTCACTAATGTTGCCACCTGAGCTCTCAGCTTGTTTTTTTCCAGCTTTCTCTGGCATGACTTTATCAGGCAACATTCCTGCTTCAGTTTTTTGGTCAGTTTTGCCCTCTTAAGTGCCCAGGGAATTTTATAGTGAAGTGATTCTAAGAGCGGCGGCAGTCATGTGCGTGTCATACTAAAACACAACATTGTATGAAGACCAAACCAAGCTCCCTCTGCATATTTAAGCATGGCACAACGTTCTACAGCACCCTGCAGGCTCTGTGTAGCCTGGAAATATCTGTTTTTTAACGTGATTCGTGCCGAAGTAATTCGGAATGAAGTTATTTTTTGCCGAGAAATTCGGCGAAGTGAATGAAATGAATTTCGGGAAATTCGCCCATCTCTAATTGTTGTACTCATGTATATTCCTGTTTGCTAATATATTGTGCTCTGTGTCAGGGTAACACACAGTGTGCCCTAACTGCAGATTTCCTATACAGACAGCTTTAGGGCTACTCTATAGGTCCCCAGGGCTGACTGTACAGACATTCCCCAGGCAGGGGTATCCCCTTTGATCATGCTGGGGTCATGGACTGAGGCAATCAAAGGGTTAAACAGTGGGGATCAGAGGCTTCCTCTGGTCCCTGCCGTTCATGGAGACTGCTTAAAGAATGGACCTATTAACTACAGCTCCTTTCCTAGCACACCTGCGACACTAGGAGCCGCAAACCCCTTCATAGGCAGCAGCGTCTTTTGGCATCACTGCAGACAGAGAACATGATCCACCTGTCGTCAAAAGACAGTGGGCAGTGTGTGTACTCTGTTGGCAGCGGCACCAAAGACATCACTGCCTAAAGAGGGGGTTTGCTGCTCCCAGCTGTACTTAACAGCTCTTTCCTAGAGAAGTCTCTATGAATACCAGGGACCGGAAAAAGCCTCCAATCCCTGCTATTTAACCCTTTGATTTCTGAGTAGTGTTGAGCGATTATTATTGACAAAGTTGAAATCGGCACGGTTTTTATGGTGATCGGATTTTTTCGATCACGCGATAATTTAGGTGAAAATCTGCGGATGATCTATTAATATCGCGCCATTTTCAGCGCTCCTGTCTTTTTGGCGTCCAAAAATCAGCTTACAGAATAGAGCGGTGAGCATCATGATGGGATGGTTTGGTTGGATTGGTAAAAAAAACACTGACATTTTTTTACATAGAACACCCTTACTTTTCTTAAATGTGTGTCTGTGTATCATAGGAGTAGGACGTTGCTCGGTCCTGTTAAAAAGCTCACAAACGTTTATTTGTTCACACAGACAGCTTGCTTTTAGCGTGAACTTTAAACTTAGGTAGATTGGTTTGCAATTTTAGTAATTTAGGCAGAAATTTTAAAGGGCATCTACCCCTGTACAATGCGGGGGGAGGAGGAGAGGGGGGCTGCGGGCAAACACGCAGACAGACGGGGCTTTTAAAAGATGGATATTGTCACCCCCGACTTTGTTTAACCCTGCATTGGGAAAGGGGTTTTTTTATTAAAAGTTTTCTGTTGAAATTACATTAGTTTGCAGCCTGAACTTATTTTAGAAAAGATCTTTTCTAGTAACCAGGTGTATTTGATAGGTCAAAACCAACTTTTTTACCGTTACTTTTCAGATAGGTGTTTTTTTTCACTTTGGGCGCAGTCCGCTTTTTTCTTGGGCACCTTGCATTTAAATTTGAATCCAATTTTGTAGTCACCGCCCCGGTGTATTGATAGGTCCAAAAATCCTTATATTACCGTTACATTTAGATAGGTGTTCATTTCATTTTGGGCCAGTCCGTTTTGTTTTAGGGCCCCTTGCATTTAAAATTTGAATACAGAAATTTTTGTAGTCCCCGAGATGTATTGTAGGGCAAAAAATTCCGTTTGTTATCCGAAATTTTTAAATGCTGTTTGCACGTGGGGGGCCCCTATTTTTTTTTAAATAGCCCGTTTACGAAATTCTGATAGAAAAATTTTCTGCAATTTTTCTCGTTGCATTGCTCAAAAAAACAATTTCTCTCCATCTAATTTCTGAAAGTTTTTTTGGGCTCTTTGAATTCATTTTTGTCAATACACCCCTTTTATGTTTTTTTTGTTGAAAATATTTTTTCCTAGTCCTACTGGGCAGTAGTAAACCCCGGGGGACTGAAGGAAGAACACGTTGTTTTTGTTTGGGGTTCTTCCCCAGCCCGTTTTTTCACAGGAATTGCAGAAACATTTCAGTTTCTAACCTATTTGGCTGGGGGGAAATCGAGGGTTTTGGGGAAAGCTGGATTTGCCGTCTTTTAATAAGGATTTTCCAAAACTTTTTGCTTCTAAAATTTTTATCTTGTAAACATGGACGAAATGCAGGTGGTAAGCGACAAAGAGGGGGGAGGACATGGAGGAAAGGGGTAAAAGGGAAAAGGGTGCTCCCCAGTGCTGGGACAAACCAAGCCAGGGGTCATCGATTGCAGGCCTTTCAGGCCTGTCATCGGGGTCAGGGCCCGTAAAATTCAGAAACGAACAGCGTCGCCAATTGTTTTTTCGTGGTTAATGCACCTGAAATCCCAGTTTACCTCCCGCCTCCCACCCCACGGCCACAAATGTCTCTCAGCTTGTCCAACTGAACAAAGGGGCAGCCCAAATGCAACTCGGACCCCCCACTGGGGTAATAATTTTCTAAGACCTCTTTAGACAAAATCGGTTGGGGCAGAAGGCATGTTAAAAGATCAAGAGGGGCCAAAAAAGATGATTTTGTCTGCTCTGACGCCCTTTTTGATCCATCAAGGGGGAGAAGAAGCCGGTCAATCGGAAAAACCTGGGGCCTTCGGCAATGCCTTGCAGTGCCCCTTTCTTGTAGCCCACACTCCTGGTGCAATGTCAGACACCAATACCTGTGTCGACGACTTGCAACCATCGTGGTCTTTTTCCCCAGAATTTTTTGCGAGCGCTTCATCACGGGCGAGGAGGAAGACGTGGGTAGTGTCAATACGGGTCCCCCCTCAAAAAGGGGGGAGGGCGGTCGCAGAAGCCCCCTGATATGATTCCGTAGCCCGGTCGGGGAAAACCTTCCCCCGTTTTCGCCGTCAAAAAGGGCCAGGGCCTCTCAACCTGGGGCCCTTTTTTGAGCAAGCCCCTGATTCCCCCAGCGATGTATTGCCGCCTTTGCCCCTAAAGCATCAGTAAGGAAGAATAAGGTTTTAACCCACCACCAAAATGTTGTCACATGCGCGAATGCATGAGTTGAAATGGAGGCACACTTTGGGCCAAAAAAAAGGCCCCCACCATGTCGGGGTTTCCCAAACCCCTGTCACACCCCTGTCCCCCGTCTCCCCTCCCCCACACCCAAACTTCCCACGCCCATGTCTCCAGAGTCTGATCAGGGATCAGCCTCCGCTTCAGCCCCACCCTCGCCCAAATACCACCACACCCCAGAGGGGCCCATCCTACCCCTTCTCCTTCCGCCAGTTTTAAGACCTGATGCCGTACAGCGGGCCCTTTTAGCAGCCACCTTTTTCTTTAGGTTTGGGAGCAGAAAAAACCTTAACCCCAAAACCTCCCAAACCAAAACCTGAATTTTGGGATTGCCAGGCTTTTGGCCTTGGAAAAAATTTCCTTTCCCTCTGGTGACCAGATGGGTTCCCAATCAGGGTCTTACCTGCCCCCAATACCAAAGCCCAGCGGGATTTCTTTGCCAAAAAGCCGCCCCTCTCGGCCAGCCATGCATCAAAATTTCAAACCGTTGTCTGCATCTGTGTCCAAAAGGGGGGTCCATCTGACCACCAACACATGGACTAGTAAGCAAGGGCCCAAAGGGCCCCTTAAACTCTGTGACAGCTCACTGGGTTTAGCTGGGTGTGCTCGGGGGTTCGGTGGCTCTCGGGTCGGGCACCCCTTTCTAAAACCGCAGGGATGGGGAGGGTCCTTCCCCCCAAAGGGCCTCTGGTGGCATCACGGCCCAGAGACACCAGGGCCCTGTTTTAAAATTTAAACTGTCTTGGAGACCGTCCCCCACACAGGGCAGGAGCTGTGGGCGGCTCTCCGAAAGAGACCGAGCCTGGCTGGGGGTCAGGAAAATTCCCACTAGCCCTTTGGGCTTACTAACGTGTTTTCCCTTAAGTTTTGCCCTCATTTTAAATGGGATTGGTCCAACTGGTTGCCATCTTGTTTCCTGTTTTTTGTTCCTGGTTCCTATATAAACTCCTCAACCTGTTTTTTCATGCTTGAGATTGTGCTTAGCTCCTGCTTTCCAGTCCTCTCGCCTGGGAACTTGCCGTCCAGCCTTGTTCCTGTTCATTGCAGTTAACCCTGTGCTAACCTATTGCCTTCTGTCGCTCCACCGCTTAACCTCTGCACTTCTGACCAAGCAGCAACCCATTATCTTCCTGGGACCTCGCTATCCACCTGCCTCCCTGTGTTTGTACCTAGCCCGGCCATTGAATTCCAGCAGTATACACCAGTATCGTGACACTGGGTGACAAGAACCTTGTGCCAGGCAAGGAGGTGTGCGATAACGATCGAAATCTGCTGGTCGCCCTTAAGATCGGTAGGCTGGAGCACATCCCTTGCCTGGCACATGTCATGAACCTCATCGTCCAGAAATTTCTAAAGCGCGACCCGGGTCTGGACTGCCTGCTGAGGAAGGCTCGAGGTCTGAGTTCGCACTTCCGCCGTTCGCATCCTGCTTCGTCCCGCCTGGCTGCGTTGCAGCGTCAGCTCGGCCTCCCCGTCAACCGTCTTATTGTTGACGTGGCAACACGCTGGAATTCCACCCTCCACATGCTCCAGCGATTGTGGCAGCAGCGCAATGCCATTATGCAGTACGAAGTGACACATGGCCTGACAAGCAGCGGTGCGGACCTCCCGGTGTTGAGCCACCGAGAGTGGAGGCAGGTGAAAGAGCTCTGCACCATCCTTGCCAGTTTTGAAGAAGCCACCAAAATGGTCAGTGCGGACAATGCCCTTGTCAGCATGACCATTTTGGTGATCTTAGCTCTGGAACGATCGTTGGACACTCTGAAACATCAGGTCCCACCAGCGATGGAGGAGGAAACGGACACAGATGCGGACACGGAGCCTTTCCCTCCGTCGAATCCACGAGGTCCGACAGTTTCACAATTTCATCGGTCTTCATTAGGCAGTGGTTCGGGTTCCAGGGCTAGTGCAAGGCGGGGCATCAGCTCTCAGGGTGCATCATCTGAGGCAAGTCAGGGCTGTGTTGAAGCCGTGCCAGAGGAAGCGGAGGAGGAGGAGGTATTCCTGGACACCGACGTTACCGATGTCCCTGCCTTGGAAAGAGGTTGGCACGAATTTGAGGCGGAGGAGGAAGATGAGGAAGATCAGTTTGCTAGTGCCCCTCGACCCAGAGGCTTGGGAAATCAAGGCTCCATCTCTCACATGAGTGCTTGGATGCTCCATTTCCTCCAACATGATCCTCGCATTAAGGCCATAAAAATTAACAACAGTTACTGGGTGGCCACCCTCCTGGATCCCCGGTACAAAACAAAACTCAGCACTTTCCTTCCACCCACCCAAATAGAGAGTAAAATTCAGGAAATGGAGACCTTGCTGATTGATCAACTGGAGACATCTGTTGCGTCTGCTTCACGTTCTTCAAATGTCAGGTGGAACAACTCAGCGACGTGACGCTAGGTCCCAAAGTACCTTTGCGGCGCAGGAAAGGTGGAGAAGCCATATGGGTGACCTCTGGCAATTTTATTTCCACCTCCCAAAAGCGTGCAATGGGGGGGCACACTTACTACACACAGAACCAGTTTAAAAGATCATGGTGCAAAAAAATTTCTGCGTTCAAAACCCGATGTTTTTTGTATGTGTTCCGGGACCCAATAGACTTTGGGGTGTCCAAAAGGGATGAAGGCCCCAGCTCGTCGCCAACGCCATGGGGGTTTTTGTCCTGCCCCAGCAGCCGCGTCAATCGGGCGGACTTCAGCACAGCTGGGGAGTCATTACAAAAAAACGCAGCGGCTTTCCACGAAAAATGGATCATTTGACATTATAGTAAAACAGGCAGGGACTTGAGATGTTGGGGCCCCCAATTGCCGAGGTCACCGATTAGTTGCGATTACTTACATTTCTCTTCAAACAGAAATGGTCCTCTTAAAAACTTTTTTTTAAAATGATCATTTTTAGCAAAATTTTTTTCTCAGTTCCCAAAAGATCTTTTGCTGGTTTTGCGGTGTGGGAATGTAAAAAGACCCAAGGTTTTATGCAAAAACCCCTTTTTTCCATTTACCCCTTTTCTTAGAAATTTTTCGATTTTCAATGGTTTTGAGGTCATGTTGCTGTGGTACAGTATAATTATGGTCCCCCTTTGGGAAAAGAAAAGTGGTTTTAGTGGCTTTTCCCTCCAATTTTTTAAACATGGCTGGAAGTCATTTTTATAATTTTTTGGGGTAAAGTGCTTTGAAATGCAGATAATTTTAGGTCCTATTATAAAAAATTTTTGTTTCTAAAAAGACATTTGTTTTCACATTGTCAAAAATGGTCAAGGGTCTGTTTTGAATTTTTGGGGGCATTTTGCTGTGAAATGCAGCTGACTACTGCCCTTTTTTTAAAAAAGTGGTTTCTAAAAGACATTTGTTCTTCACGATTGTCAAAAGTGGTAAGGGTTGTTTTTAAAAATTTTTTGGGGGGTTTTGCTGTGAAAAAGCAGCAGATACAGGTCCTTTTTAAAAAATGTGGTTTCTAAAGGCATTTTTTCTTACAATTTCAAAAAATGGCTCAAAAGGGGGTGGTGCTGTCGAAACAGGAAATGGGGGACACTGTTAAGGAACGCTATTTAAGGAAGCTAGCGATTCTGTAGTGAGACAATCCATTTAATACAATAAAAAAAAAGAAAACAAGACGTGGTGGGGTTCCTACTATTTTTAAAAAATTGTTTTCTGAATTAAAAAAATACTAAAAAACTTGCTGTACAAAATGTGATACAAATATTCCCCTGAATTTTTTTAAAGGGAGGTACGGGGACTTGAAAAAATGTTGGTTAACCCGGACAGCTATAGTCAAGTCCAGTGAAACTAAAAAAAGTGGTTGAAAAACTCCTTCTTCGGCACTTTTTAAATTTGGGGGTCATGCAGGTTTGGGGCTCATGCTGTGGCTCAGGACAGGGATAGTCTATGTCCAGTGAAACTAAAATGGTGGTTGAAAGTCTCCTTTTTCCGGCACTTTTTAATCTGGGGTCATGCAGGTTTGGGGCTCATGCTGTGGCCCAGGACAGGTATAGTCAATGTCCAGTTCAACTAAAATGGTGGTTGAAAGACTCCTTCTTCCGGCACTTTTTAAATCTGGGGGTCATGCAGGTTTGGGGCTCATGCTGTGGCTCAGGACAGGGATAGTCTATGTCCAGTGAAAATAAAATGGTGGTTGAAAGACTCCTTTTTCCGGCACTTTTTAAATCTGGGGGTCATGCAGGTTTGGGGCTCATGCTGTGGCCCAGGACAGGTATAGTCCATGTCCAGTGAAACTAAAATGGTGGTTGAAAGACTCCTTTTTCCGGCAATTTTTAATCTGGGGTCATGCAGGATTGGGGCTCATGCTGCGTTCCAGGACAGGGATAGTCAATGTCCAGTTCAAGTAAAATGATGGTTCAAATCATACTGCCTTCTGGCACTTTTTAATTTTTGGGTCATGCAGGTTTAAGGGTCATGCTGTGGTACAAGACAGGGATAGTGAAGGGTGTGTGACTTTTTTTCTGTGGCTTTTATAACCTAAGTGCGTTGCCTAAGATGTAGCACGTATCCAGTTTGCTGTTGTGGATGTTTATTCCAGCTTCTCCAGCCCTGTTTGGGTGTAAGACTGAAGGTGTTTTTCCTCTCCCATAGACTTTAATGGTGATCGGCGATAATCTATTATCGACTATCGGAAAAATGTTTTGATAATTGCCAATATCGACTATCGACCCGATGACGATAGTCAACGTAATCTATTGCTGAGGTGTGTGACTGCAGCATAATCAAAGGGGATTGCCCGGTACCATTGGGTCACCAGGACTACCAGTGCCCGATGGAGCTGGGGGAATATCTATACAGTCAGCACTGGGGACCTAGAGTAGCCCCAGAACTGTCTGTACAGTAAGCCTGCTGTCAGGGCGCACTGAGTGTTACCCAGGGGCGTTGCTAGGGTCCCAAAACATCCGGTGCTCGGGCCCTTAAGTTTTTCTGAGTAGGGCTGGGTTCACACGGAATTTTTTCCGTCTCATTGTGAACTGTGGATGTATTTTTACAGAGAAAAACCTTTGTATGTAGGCTCAGGAGAAATATAAGGGATTACACTGCAGTTACATTTAGTGACTTACAGGAGACGTCTCTGAAGAGTTGTTCTTTTTCTCTTCTTCTTCTCCATCTGTCCCAGACGCCATGATGACTACTCCCAGCCACAACTCTTCACTGAAAAATTTACAAAACAAACATCTTAGACTCCTCATTTTATCAGCATTTCTCTACAATTTCCTATCTCTACGCAAACTCTCGATCTATAGTCCCCCAAATGGTAAAAATTACCCCCTTGTAGGTAAATATTTGCCCCCCTATAGCCAGGTAGTAGCCCACTATAGCCAAGTAGTTGCCCCCTCTAGCCAGCTTGCTGCCCCCTCTAGCCAGATTACTGCCCCCTCTAGCCAGGTTACTGCCCCCTCTCGCCAGGGTGCTGCCCCCTCGAGCCAGGTGCTAAGCCGCCTGTCGCCAGGAATCTGTTCCTTGTAGTCAGGTTATTATATTAGCCCCCTGTAGCCAGGTTACTGCCCCCCTTAGCCAAATATGCCCCCCTTAGCCACATATGCCCCCCTTAGCCACATACGGCCCCCCCTTAGCCACATACAGCCCCCCCTTAGCCACATACAGCCCCCCCCTTAGCCACATACGGCCCCCCTTAGCCACATACACCCCCCCTTAGCCACATACGGCCCCCCCTTAGCCACATACGGCCCCCCCTTAGCCACATATACCCCCTGGTCACATATGCCCCCCTAGCCACATATGCCCCCCCTTAGCCACATATGCTCCCCTTAGCCACATATGCACCCCCTTAGCCACATATGCACCCCCCTTAGCCACATATGCCTCCCCTTAGCCACATATGCCTCCCCTTAGCCACATATGCACCCCCTTAGCCACATATGCACCCCCTTAGCCACATATGCACCCCATTAGCCACATATGCCTCCCCTTAGCCACATATGCCTCCCCTTAGCCACATATGCACCCCCCTTAGCCACATATGCACCCCTTAGCCACATATGGAATATACAGGAGTGTAATGTATTCAAATACAGGAATATATAGGAGTGTAATGTATTCACATACAGGAATATACAGGAGTGTAATGTATTAGGAATATATAGGAGTGTAATGTGTTAGCATACAGGAGTGTAATGTCTTAGCATATAGGAGTGTAATGTATTAGGAATATACAGGAGTGTAATGTCTTAGCATACAGGAGTATACAGGAGTGTAATTTATTAGGAATATATAGGAGTGTAAAGTCTTACAGTACAGGAGTATACAGGAGTGTAATGTCTTAGCATACAAGAGTATACAGGAGGGTAATGTATTAGCATACAGGAGTGTAATGTATTAGGAATATACAGGAGTGTAATGTATTAGTATACAGGAGTATAATGTATTATTATACAGCAGTGTGCTAATACATTACGAAGTGTAAAAAAAAGTGTAAAATAATTATATTTAAATGGGATTAAAAATACTACAAAAAGTGTAGAAAAAAACGAAAATAAAAATATTAAACAATTATTCTGCATATTTTACATGAAAAAACAACCCTGCACATATTAAGTATCCACAAGACCGTAATAACCTGTAGAACTAATCTAACAGGTTATTTATTATGAAATGTGAATGGTGTAAAAAATAATGTTAAAAATATGCAAAAAACACTTTTTTTTATGTTCACACTGCAAAAATGTATTTTTTAAAAAATTATATACTTATTTATATGTAAACACAAACTATTCCCCAAAAAAACACAATTGCTCCCACATAAAATAATTCCTCATACGACTGCGTCATAGAAAAAATAGTGTTTTTTTAATTGGGGAATCAGAGATTTTGTGCAGACTTTTTTTCAATTTGTCTAACTATTTTTCATTTACTTTTTTATTTTCTTTAAAGTCTCAATATGAGATTAGGATTTTGTAATAAAGCAATACCTTGCCGTATTATTTCAGAACCTGTAGGATCTAATGGGCACATGATGGAGAGGTTATACAAGTCTATAACCTCTCCAGCATGTGGTCTGCCATCCTGTGCCCCAGGCCATGCAGCAGTAACTTATGAGTTGCTGTGTGGCCTGGGAGCACAGGATGGCAGACCACATAAAGTTGTTATAGGATATAGCATGTGGTCAGCCTTCCTAACCCATGTCACTGGGTATAGAGTCTCTGTATAGAGGAGTGCTGCAGCTTGATAGACCTCGCTGACTGGTGTTCACAGCAGGGTGACTGGGAGACAGCCAGGAGGGAGGAGTGGGGTGGAGGGGCGCGGTAGAGAGTGAGAGGTGATGAGGGGGATGAGAGAGAGAGTTAATTGCTGCGCAAGCTTGTGTTTGCACTGACTCCCAGCGGGCCCCCTGTTCTCATGGGGCCCCCGGGCAGCCGCCTACCCTGCCCAATGGGAAAGACGGCCCTGTACCTGAGAACAAATTTACAAAGGAACTATAGCTGGTCTGCATTTCGGACTTGAAAAAGAATAAATGTGGACATCTGGGTAGAATGATTAATCTAAGAAACAGTGATGTATGGTAGATTACAATATAACATTGTACTCATAAACCTTGATGTATTACATGTAAAACTTGGGAACGGTCTCTATGACAAAAACATCTGTTTAATAGGTAAAAATAGAGCTTTCTTGCACCAACTTATGATGCCGTTTAAGTTTAGAATGTTCACCTATGAAGTATCTGTATAAATTACTGCTTAAATGATTACAATTCATTTCAAGACAAAATTTGAAAATTCATCCCCTGAACCAAATTCCTATGTTCTGTATATTAAAAAAAGCATTTTGATCTGTAAAGTCGTGCAGCTTTGAAGCTATGCTTTGACCCACAAATGGGTTTGCACCAAGAAGGTATCCACAGTGTCTTCAAGTGTCCTGAATACCCACCATAGGCCATTTTACATTAAATAAAATCACACAAAGCCTGGTTACTGTAAAATCTGTACTTCTCAAGAGAGATTGGTTAGCGTGAACCATGTCTTAATACAAATAAAGACCTGGTTGTACATCAATCCATGGTTCGACAACTAGTCATTAAAAAAAAAAATTTGAGACTATTTGTTATCCTCCCTAGGAGTGGGAGTCTTGTGAAGATTATTTTAAGAGAACAACAATCGTAAAAGAGGTCAGAAAGAACCAAAAAGTCCAAAAGGTAACAGGTAAAGAGCTACATCTACAAAGTAGAAAAACCTCTGTTTATGTGCCCACATCTAAGATGGAGGAAACACTACAGTTTGTCAGTGTGATCGACAGTCTGGTTGCAGGCTAAAATGACAATTTCCAGCAAAATTTGGTTTCGGCTGAGACAAATTTTAAGTACTCTGATGTGCAACATTAGTCCTAACCTTAACCCTATCGAGATCTTGTGGCATGACATAAAGAGGGCCTGTGCACACAAGATATCCCCCCAAAAAATAATAAAACACATTTACAGAGGAATAGTCTAAAATACAGAGGAATAGTCATATACAGAGGAATAGTCTAAAATTTTGTGGTTTACGTACCATTTCTCCCTCCCTTTTTCTCCCTGTATTTTTACTAATGTACTCAACAAAAGACACGTGGACTACAGCTGTTTGTGTGTTATTTTAGTTAGATTGTGTTGTGTTCTGTGACTTGGGTAACAATCAGACCACATTTTAGTAGTAACCAATGCAGAAATCCAGGTAATTCCAAACGGTGTATTTAATTTCTTGCAACTCTACCTAAAGTCTTTTACATTAGTAGGAACATATGAGGTTTAACCCCCTTACAAGAAGTGATTTTTCAGTCCAGCCACCTTTTTTTCACTGCTCCATTTGTTCCATAGTAAGAACATCCTTATTGTAGGGGCTGGCAGTGGTAGACAGAGGTTTCACCAATCTTCTGATCCCCATACCTATCCAAAAGGTGTGAAGATTTTCTCCGGTTTGCCCAGGAAAAAACTCCTTTAAATGGACTGTAATGACAGCGGGTGAACTTTTTTAGTTGAAGATTTATTACAAATAGCAATTGGGAAAACGCGTTTCGTGTGTAGACCACATTCCTCAGTTCCATACACAAAGTGCTAAAACCAGGGGTTAAATACAAAAAACTGCCAGGTCTGCACATGTTCAAACAAGGGTCAAAGGTTAAGAGAACAATCAGGTTAAAAGTTTTAAAATTAGATAAAAAATTGAATAAATAGATTATGTATAGATCACATTATAAGTTGTACATCCACAAAGAAATACCATATCATTTTAAAAGTTATTACAAGAAGGAATTATTATAAAAAGGGGAAAAAAAAAAAGAACAAACAACTTTATTTAAAAACGAACATGAATTCAAATTAAAAAAAAAAAAAAAAAAAAAGGTTGAAGTGACGGATGTAGCCATTATAGCTCGGACTTTTTAGGGCAATCACAAAGGGGTAATAATGGTGCAATTTTGAACTTTGTTTTAGCATTTTATTATGAATGGAGAAGAAAAAGGAGGTAAACACGCTTATAATTTTTAAATACAATCACAGGACACTTTATTAGGTAAAAAAAAGCTAGAAGGGGTTTGGCACCCTTTTGCCTTCAAATGCCTAAATTTCTTCGTGGCATAGTTCAACAAGGTGCTGGAAGCTTCCTAAAATTTCAAGAAACCAGTGAGGTTCCACTTTAGACAGGCGCTTACCTGGAAAGTACCAACAGATGTTGGGTACATTTGGTATAAAGGGAGGGACAGGTCGCAACAATGCTCGGGTAGGCTGTGGCTTTGCAACGATCCCAAATTGTTACCAAGGGGCCCAAAGGGGGCCAAGAAAATATTCCCCACCTACACCACCACCACCACCCTGCCCCGTTGATAAAAGGCAGGAGGGATCCATGCTTTCATTTGTTGACGCCAAATTCTGACCCCACCACCGAATGCGCAGCAAAACGAGACCATCAGACCAGGAAAAACGTTTTTCCAATTTCTACGTCCAATTTCGATATTGGGGAAAATTTTGGGCCTCATTTCCTTTCTTAGCTGAAAGGAGTGGCACCCGGGGTTCTTCTGCTGCTGTACCCTCTCCCAAATTTTCGCCGTACTGGGGCGTTCAGAGATGCTCTTCTGCCTACCTTGGTTGTAACGGGGGGCTTTTTTGAGTCACTGTTGCCTTTCTAAAGCTCAAAAAATCCGCCCCTTCTCCTTTGACCTCGGGCTCAAAAAGGGCTTTTTCCCCCCACGGGACTCCGCTCACTGGATGTTTTTTTTTTTTCGGACCATTCTTGTAAACCCTGAGAGGTTTTGTGGGGTGAAAATCCCAGGAATCAGCATTTCTGAAATACTCAACCCACCCTTCTGGCCCCAACAAACCACCCTTAAAAGGGCATCAAATCACCTTTCCCTTCCCCCAAAATGAGCCAGTTTGAACTGCAGGAGTTTGTCTTGACCACGTCCTCATGCCTAAATGATTTTTGCCGCCATGTGTTTGGCTGATTAAAATTAAGTGTTAACGAGCAGTTGGACAGGTGTACCTAATAAAGTGGCCGGTGATTGTTATTTCTCTTTGAAGGTCCCTGTAATATGATTACCATGGCCCCATTTAAGGGGTTATGAAGTCTAGAGGTACAATAAAAAGGTTTAAAAATTTTTCTGTACCTAAATTTTGTACACACACTATGTTTTGGGGAAAAAAACAAACAAAAAAAAAAAACTATGATTTAGGAAAATGTGCTTTACATAAATAAAAAAAAAGAAAGAGAGGGAAAAAAAAAAAATTATATAACATACACACATAATACATAATATATATATATTTAAAATACACCTATAACATATAAATACATATATTAAGCATATCCACACACACAAAACATATACAATGCCAAAAAAGTATATATATTGCCCCCCCCAAAAAAAAAAAAGAAAAAAAAAATAAAATAATTTTAAATAAAAAAAAATATATATAATATATATATATAAAATATATTAAAAATATTATATATATATATATATAAAAATTTTATATAATATTAAAAATGGGGGCCCAAAAAAAAAATTATGCCAAAAAAGTATATGCCAAAAAAAAAAAATAACAAAAAAAAAAATGCAAAAAAAAAATTAGAACATATGTGTAGGTATGAGAGGGAAAAAATGATAGTATTACAATAACATTTCCATTTTTTTTATAAATGGAAAATTTTTTTTTACCAATTTCAGAAGGGAAAGAAATTCCAGGAGAGGCTTTTAAATTTTAATATCCAAAGAAATGTTTGTTAGGATGTTTATTTATTCTGTAACCTCATTTAGACCCAAGGAGATGGGCTCAGCTGGTAAATCCAAAACCTCTCTCTTTGGGGGCTTCAAAACCCATTATTGATATGTTCTGGAATAGTCAATAGAATGATTTTTAGTGTCTTATGATCCCCATTGTTTTCAGTTTGTGCCCTTTATAATCCATAAAAAATCTTTTCCTTTTTTCAAAGATGTCCCTATCATTAGCACTTTGGGTGGTTTCCCCCCAATATATTTTTTCCCGCAAGTTACATGTTAAAGGTATATTAAAAAAACTATATTTTCAGTTTTAGGGGGTGTTTAATATCGAAGGGTTGGCCAGTTGTGTGGATGTGAAATTTTTCCACCCTTTCCAATCATTGGGCATGTCATGCATTGTTTTTCCCATGGCATTTAAGACATCCAACTTCGGACGTCTTTGATAGTTTTGGGAATTTTTTTTTTCGATGCTGTCTGATGTTACTTGGGGCCACAATCTGTTTTATTGTGGTTGCCTTCTGAAAATGAAGTGAGGGATTTTGTATTGAGATGGTCTTTTAAATATGGATCCCATCTCTATAAATAGGCCAATGTTTCTTTTAAAATTTGTTTAATCTGTTGATGGATGTGCTAAATCGGGTAATAAAGTTTGTCCTATTATAAGTAATTCTATTCTTTGTTGTATTTTTAGTGGTAATAGAGGTGGAGGGCTGCTCCTCCTGAGGATTTTTTTGAACTTTTTTTATACATTCTACTTGGGACAAGGCTCCTGCTCTTATGATAGATTCCCTAATTAGTTTTTCTGGGTAATGTTTTTCTCGAAGTCTTTCAGCTATCGTGGAAGATTGTGTCATAAAATCAGCATCATTAGTGCAATTCTTTCGAATGCGTCTTAGTTGTCCGTAGGTACATTAGTTTTCCATCTATGTAAGTGACAGCTCCGGAAGTCAAGAAAACTATTTGCATCTCCTGTCTTAAAAAAAGTAGTAGTAACATAGCGTTGATCTTCTTGTTTTATGACCAAATCTAGAAAGTCAATTTCGTTCATGCTGATTTTAGGGGTGAAGGAGATTCCCCATGAGTTATGATTGATCTCCTTAATAAATTGTTGGGCCTTCTTCTCTGTGCCTCTCCAGATCATGAAGAGATCATCGATATATCTCTTATAGATTACAACTTTTTCAAAAAAACGTGCTAGAATAGATGTGTGTATCCTCAAAATCCCCCATGAACAAGTTAGCGAATGATGGCACCACTCTTGTCCCCATTGCTGTACCCTTAGTTTGTCTGTAGGTACGAGCATTGTAGGTGAAGTAATTGTTATTCAAAATAAAGAATAACCCTTTTAAAAAAAATTCCCTCTGTGCGGAAGTTAGAGACTGATCTTTAACAAGATATTTATTCACACATGTTAGCCCTAGGTTATGGTCAATATTTGAATATAGGGCTGTGACATCCATGGTGATGAAGATAAATTCTTGGTTAAAGGGTGTGGAGGTGAGGTTTTCAATGAGAGTATCTGAATCTCTCAAAAAACTTCTGAGTTCCTTGACGTATGTCTGTAGGTAAATGTCCAGGTATTGGGATAACCTACTAGTCGAGCTATCGATCCCAGAGATAATGGGACGTCCTGGAGGCTGTGCTGCATTTTTATGTATCTTGGGGATGTGATAAAAGCAGCTTTTCTTGGGGACTGAAATGAAGATGAATTGTTTCTCATCCTTGGTAATTGCCCCACTTTCTACAGATTCTGATAATAATGTATATAGATTCTTGTTGGACAACAACTTGTTGGAGTCCAACAAGTTGGACAATAAAACAGATTGTGGCCCCAAGTAACATCAGACATCATCAGCAAAAAATACCAAACTATCAAAGACGTCCGAAGTTGGATGTCTTAAATGCCATGGGAACAGATGCATGACATGCCCAATGATTGGAAAGGGTGGGAAAAATTTCACATCACACACAACTGGCCAATCCTTCGATATTAAACATCCCCTCAACTGTAATAGTAGTTATGTAATATACCTTTTAACATGTACTTGCGCGAAACAATATATTGGGCGAACCACCCAACAAGTGCAAAAAATTGTATGAATGGACATCGTTTTGAACATAAGGAAAAGATATATGTTTCTATGGTTTTTACAAGGCACAATAACTGAAACACACGATGGGGATTCATAAGACATTTAAAAACTCATTCTCATTGATCTTTATTCTAGAACATATCAATAAAAGGTTTGAAGCCCTCCAAAAGAGAGGGGCTTTTCTGGATTTACCAGCTGCAGACCCTATCTCCTATGGGTCTCAATGAGGTTACAGAACTTAATACAAATAAACATCCTAACAAACATTTCTTAGGGATATTATAAGTTACGCCTCTCCTGGAATTTTCATCTCATTCTAAAAATTGGTAAAATAATCTTCCATTTATAAAACCAATAGGAATGTTCCATTGTAATACATTCATTTCCCCCTTTCTCATACCAAACACATATGTTCTAATAATTTATTTTTTTTTGTGTATATTTTTTTGGCATATTTTTTTTTTGGCATATATATATATATATATATATATATAATATAATATAAAAATATATATATATTTTATATATATATATATAAAATTTATATAGAACCTCCACGCCACTTTATTAGGTAACAAAACTGTCCAATGCTCGTTAACACTTATTTCTAATCAGCCAATCACATGGCGGCAACTCAGTGCATTTAGGCATGTAGAACATGGTCAAGGGGGCAATCTCCTGCAAGTTCCAACCCGAGAAATCAGTATGGGGAAGAAAGGTGATTTGAGTGCCCTTTGAATGTGGCATGGTTGTTGGTGCCAGAAGGGCTGGTCTGAGTATTTCAGAAACTGCTGAATCTCCTGGGATTTTCACGCACAACCATCTCTAGGGTTTACAGAGAATGGTCCGAAAAAAGAAAAAACATCCAGTGAGCGGCAGTCCTGTGGGCGGAAATGCCTTGTTGATGCCAGAGGTCAAAGGAGAATGGGCAGACTGGTTCGAGCTGATAGAAAGGCCTACAGTGACTCAAATTGCCACCGTTACAACCAAGGTAGGCAGAAGAGCATCTCTGAACGCACAGTACGGCGAATTTGAGGCAGATGGGCTACAGCAGCAGAAGACACACCGGGTGCCACTCCTTTCAGCTAAGAACAGGGAAACTGAGGCTTCAATTTGCCCAAGCTCATCGGAAATTGGACAGTAGAGATTGGAAAAACGTTGCCTGGTCTGATGAGTCTTGATTTCTGCTGCGACATTCGGATGGTAGGGTCAGAATTTGGCGTCAACAACATGAAAGCATGGATCCATCCTGCCTTGTATCAACAGTTCAGGTGGTGGTGGTGGTGTTTATGGTGTGGGGAATATTTCTTGGCACTCTTTGGGCCCCTTGGTACCAAATTGAGCATCGTTGCAACGCCACAGCCTACCTGAGTATTGTTGCTGACCATGTCCATCACCCTTTATGACCACAATGTACCCAACATCTGATGGCTACTTTCAGCAGGATAATGCGCCATGTCATAAAGCTGGAATCATCTCAGACTGGTTTCTTTGAACATGACAATGAGTTCACTGTACTCAAATGGCCTCCCCACAGTCACCAGATCTCAATCCATAGAGCATCTTTGGGATGTGGGGAACGGGAGATTCGCATCATGGATGTGCAGCCGACAAATATGCGGCAACTGTGTGATGCCATCATGTCAATATGGACCAAAATCTCTGAGGAATGCTTCCAGCACCTTGTTGAATCTATGTCCACGAAGAATTGAGGCAGTTCTGAAGGCAAAAGGGGGTCCAACCCGTTACTAGCATGGTGTACCTAATAAAGTGGCCGGTGAGAGTGTATTATATTATATATATATATATAGTATATATATATATATATATTATATATATATATATATATATATTATATATTTATTTATTTAGTTTTTTGGGGGGGGCATATATATATATTTTTTGGCATATGTATATGTGTATGTATGTGTGTGTGGATATGCATATATGTATATGTATATATATATGTATATATGTGTGTATGTATGTATATATATTTTTTTTTTTTGTTTTCCCTCTTTCTTCTTTTATTTATTTATGTCAAAGCACATTCTATCCTAAATCATAGTTTTTTTTGTTTGTTTGTTTTTTCACATACATATGTGTGTGTACAACATCTGAGAGTACAGAACACTTTAAACCTTTTTATTGTACCTCTAGACTTCATAACCTCTTAAACTGAGGGCCATGGTAATCACTATTACAGGAGACCTTCAATGAGAAATATATTTAAAAGTTATAAGTCGTGATTGACACTCCTTTTCTCTTCTCCATTCATAATATAAATGCTAAATACAAAGTTCAAAATAGCATCTTTATTACCCTTAGTGATAGACCCTAAACAAATCCAGCAGGCTATAATGGCTACATCCAGTCACTTCAACCTTTTTTTTTTTTTTTTTAAATGAATTCTTGTTCGTTTTTAAATAAAGTTGTTTGTTCCTTTTTTTTTTCCCTTTTTTATAATAATTCTTCTTGTAATACTTTTAAAATGATATGGTATTTCTATGTGGATGTACAATTTATAAATGTGATCTATACATAATCTATTTATTCAATTTTTATCTAATTTTTAAACTTTTACCTGATTGTTCCCTTAACCTTTGACCCTTGTTTGACATGTGCAGACCTGGCAGTTTTTTGTATTTAACCCCATGGTTTTAGCACTTTGTGTATGGAACTGAGGAAGTGTGGTCTACACACGAAACGCGTATTCCAATTGCTATTTGTAATAAATCTTCAACTAAAAAGACGTTCAGCGCTGTCATTACAGTCCATTTAAAGGAGTTTTTTTCCTGGGCAAAACCGGGGGAAAATCTTCACAATCTTTTGGATCGCTACTACCCTGACCCCGTGCATCGGGAGTACGGAGCAAAACGGACAGACGGCTGCGGACGACTGTGATTCTTCGGTTCCAAATATTTGGATGCTTAAAAAAGTGTTGTGCCTTCCTTTGCACAACATTTGAAGGTTAGTGCTTAAAATAAGTACTAGTGTTTCTTATTCAAAAGTCGCAATATTGCGCTAGGGAGCGCTGTCTCGTTTTTGTTTTATCCCCATACCTAGGAAGTTGTTCTGCAGTTTGTGTTCTGACACAATATTCACAATTAACACATAGCAATTTCTGCTGTACTAGATTTTCTGAGGAATCGGACTAGTCAGGAGAGAATGTATTAACTATACACATAGGGGAGCCCTTATGTCAGTTTACTTGTTGCCCATCCTTGGATTTCTTTTGGTAGATACTGTAACAAGCGGCGCCGCAGTCCGTTCCCCCGGGCTGCGAGCGCGCGCGCTCCCCGGCCCCCTCTCGTGTACCACGGGCGAGTGGCGGCACGGTCCGTGGCCCGGTCCGTGGGCGCGCTCGTCCCAGGGTGCATAATAGCTTACCTGACCCCGCTCCTGACTCCCGGCGCGCTCATCACGGCCGTCGGGCGCGCTCCCGTTCCCTAAGGCGCGCGCGCGCCGGTCTCCTCTCTCTTAAAGGGCCAGTGTGCCGGTAATTGGCTGGTTACCGGTCACTGACCCTATATATTGGCTCCGCCTCCGGCAGCCCTCTGCCGGATCTTTAGTGCCTCCTGAGCCTTTAGAGAAAGCGTCTTGGTCCTTGTTTTGCCTCTACCGTGTACCAGACCGTCTCGCTCCTGTTTCCTGACCATGAACCTCTGCCGCCTGTCCTGACCTATTGCCTGTCCCGGACTATGCCTCAGCCTCCCGATTCGGTACCACGCTTATCCTTGGCTACCACCGCAAGCAAGTCCCGCCAGTGGACACGACCTGGTAGTTCTCTCCGCCGCAGCAAGGCCATCCCGCTTTGCGGCGGGCTCTGTTGACAACCGGGTTCTACTTAGATTCCGTGCCCTGGCGTGGGCTTCCACCATCGCTTGCGGTGGCCCAGCGATCCACTACCACTGCCGTTACAGTAAGATCCGGCCATGGATCCGCCAAGGTTTCCTCTGCCTGGTGATGCGGACCTTGCCGTCAGTCGTGGCA
>JAODAL010059085.1:0-21702 GCA_025379985.1 Phyllomedusa bahiana
ATGTCAAAGAGAAACAGCTCCTTCTGCGAGGTGGTGGAGCCTTGACTGGCTGCAAGGGCATGCGTGCACGGGGCGCTGCTGCTGCTGTTGCTGCGGTGGCAGGATGGACCACCACATCTGAGGCACGTTTATCCCAGGCCACCGGATGGTGACGCTGCATGTGTTGACGCAGGGCCGTGGTGCCAACGTTAGCTCCCTGGCCACACTTTACTTTCTGCCTACAGATTCTACATATCCCCATATTCGGCTCCTCCGGTGTCTTAGCAAAGAACTGCCACACCACCGAGTAGCTGATTTTACCGCCAACGCTCCGCACTGAGTGACTACTGCCGCCGCTGCCTCGCTGAGCTCCTGTGCCGCTACTTTCTTGGCCCTTTGCGAAGCGGGTTTTTTACCTGTGGCCGCTTGGCCCCCAAACCTCACACTGCTGCTATCCTGCTGACTCACGGCCACACAACCCACTTGCTGGCTGTGCCACTGCCTGACGCACAAGCTGAGCCCTCTTCTCCTGACAATGATGAACCCCTTGCCTCACCCGGCTCCCACGTGCGGTGGGCTACATCATCATCTATTTGCGTTTCATCGTCCCCTGCTGTCCTCATCCCCGGTCTTGGTATGCAGAGGCTGACCCCTCAACATGACCTCCCATGCCACTCTCAACATCTATACTTTGCCGCCTACTGCAAGAAGCAGGGGATATTGGCCCCATTTTTTCGCTGCAAGTAGCTGCTGACTGCCCTCCTCAATTGTTCTTCCTCGCTATATAGTGGCGCTGAGCCCAGACCACATAATAGATCTCTGGCTGAGGGAGTCGGATGGGACAGAGGCGGGTTGGAGGACAGGTGAGGGCCGCTGACCCGCTCCTGAGCTATTGCAACTAAGGGTTGTGTCTGACTTTTCCACCGACTCTTGGCTGGGGTTGTCAGATGTCATCTGGGAGGAAGTGGATGAACTAGTCAACCAATCAAGAACCATTGGGGTTGCTAGTCAGCACACGGCCGCTAGATGACAGCGGAAGTTGTGACCTCACCGAGTGACCCCTGCTGCGATGTCCCCTTGATGTGCTGTGACCTGGGCCTGCTCCAGGAATGTTTGTGCCTCTGCCACTCGCAGGTGAAGAGCTCCACGGTCTGTTGACATACTTTTTGTTCTAAAATGTACAGAACTTTTTGATGAAGTACTGTATATGAAAAAATACCACTCTGTATTTGACTAAAAATGAACCCAGTAACAAGTTGGGTAACCCTTGGATAAAAATTGCGCCCCACAAATGGAAAGGGAAAAAAATTTATTGTATTTGTCGATTAAAAACCATGTGTATTTTACTAAATTTGTAAAAGAAAAACGGTTTAAATTAACCCTTGGTTTTGAATTTGTACAGGCAAAATTGTTCTTTGGCGGTAAAAAAAGATCGTTTTTTTACAAAAGTAAACTGCGAAAAATACTTAGAAACCCCTTTGGAGAAAATTGGCAAAGAATTGAGAAACCAAAAATAAAGCTTTGTAGCGTGTTCTATGGTGTGTTTTTTTCGATACCAGAAAGGAAAAAATTTGTAATTAACCTTCAGTTATGAATTTAAGTAAGGAAAAATGTTTTTTTTTTGGGTAAAAAAGCGGTTTTTTTAGTCACCCAGCAGAGAAAAAACCGCTTAATTTAAACCCCCTGGATGAAAATTGCGCAAAAGAAATTGAGCAGCCAAAAATACCAGCTTTGAAAGCATTTTCCCAAGGGCATGTATTTTACGTAACAAAAAAGAGGAAAAATTGTAATTTAACCTTCGATTTAAATTTGCTACGGGCAAAATTCTTTTTAACCCCGGGGTGTAAATTGGAAAAAGAATTGAGCAGCCAAAAATGAAGTGGTTTTTGTTTTGTAAAAACGCTTTTCTTTAAATAAATACAAAGGAAAACAGTTTTAGATCCCCTTGGATTTCAATGTGCTGTGAGCAGAAAAATTTAAAAATGTATAGCAGCTGCACTGGCCGCACCTGGACTTCGACCCAAATACCCACAATCAGAATTAGACGTAGAGAAGCTGTGCACCCCCCAAAAATGTTGTATAAAAATGATTCTTAGTAAAGTACCATAGAGCAACCGCGCAGAACCTTCCCTAGTCGTACAGTGACGAGCGGTTTTTAGACTCCCAGCGTGCGCCCGGACTTTTTATGGGGGTGACGTCACGTAATCCCGCCGGTCTTGATTGGTTCTTCTCTGCTATGTCATGTAGGCTACCCCTTCTTCTCCAGAGGGTGCTTTGCCTTTCCATGTCGGCATGTGCTACAGCAATTTTATCAATCAAAGCACACTTCGTTCATGCGAATTCCCCAAGTTCGTTCTTTCATAACCAAAGTTTACTGATTCTAAACAAAATTCCCTTCGTTAAAATCAATAGCCACTCCTAAACAGAGTTGGGCCATGCACAGGTTTGCCTTAACCACGGGAAGTGAAAGGTGACACTGTGCCAAAGTGACTGTTGGGTCACGGCTTGTTCTTCCATGTTGTTAAGAATCTGCCCTGCTTATGTGCCAGTGGGGCATTTCACTTTGTCTCTGTGGGACGTTGGGGCAGTATAGCAGTAACTTTGAATAACCACTAGTAACTTTGGTTAGCAACACTGTCAATGGCTTTGTCTGTTCCTGTGAAGGTCTACTTTGTGTCCTTTCATCTCTAAATGTCCTGGTGCCCCCCCCTGGAAGCTATTACCCTTCCACCTTGGACATAGCATCTCCAGGTCGTTTGGGGTTCACGCACAATGGACGTATGAGTTGCCATACTTTGAAAATGAAAAAGCAGGAGAATTTAGGGGCGGAGGCGTGCTTTGGATGGACAGGCCCATCTTGTGGGTAGGCACGCCCTTAAAAACCCACACCCACTCCACCAACTGCAAAACGGCTTTGAAGAAAGCCAGGTAGATGCCCTTTTGCAGGTTTGTAACCCCCTAAGCAGGTAGTGCCCCTTACAGGCAGGTAGAGCCCCCTTGTAGCCAAGAGAGTGATGCCCCCTCTGTAGCCAGGTAGGTGCCCCCCTTTGTTAGCCAAAGTAGGTGCCCCCCTTTGTTAGCCAGGTGGTGCCCCCATGTTGCCAGGTAGGCCCCCATTGTTTGCCAGGTAGTGCCCCATTGTTCCCAAAGGAAAGTGCCCTTCTGTTGCCAGGTAGATGCCCCTCTGTTGCCCAGGTAGTTCCCCCCAAATTGTTGCCAGGTAGATGCCCCTCTTACCAGGGTAGTTGACCCCTTTTCCAGGTAGTGCCCCATTTTTGGCAGGTGTGCCCCCTTGTTGCCAGGTGATCCCCCCCTCTGTTCCCAGGGGTAAAGCCCCATTTTTGCCAGGAGATGCCCATCTGTACAGGGATGACCCTCTGTTGCCAGGTAGTGGTCCATTGTTGCCATGTATGCCCATTGTTGAAAGGGGTGTGCCCCTCTGTTCTAGGTGATGTCCCTCTGTTGCCAGGTAGTGCCCCATATGTTGCAGGCGACCCCCATATTGTAATAAATTTTTAAAATAAAAATCCACTACCTCACCAGGCTCCTGCAGCAGGCCGGCTCGGACGATCTCCTCAGGGCGCTGACCTTTTATTTTGGGGCACACCCCGGCGCCGGTACATCGGGGAGGAGGGAGGAGGGGAAAACGATCCTTCTGCTCCCCCTGCAGCGAGATCCGGCGGGTGAAGGGGGCAGCGGCCCTTCACCCCCCTGTTGGAGGCCCGGCGGCCCAGAGTGGGCATTTCGGGGGTTTAACTCTTTAATTATTGCGACCTGGGTCGTCGCAATAACTAGGAAGATCAAGGGATCGTCCTTGCGTCTTGTGGGCCCCGGGGCAGGGCACGGATCGCTACTTTCCATGCAGCTCCTACCTTCTGCCCGACACCCGTAGGGCATAGAATGCCTTCCGGGTTGTCTGTGACGTCACGAACCCGCCGTGCCCTTTTGGGCATGGCCCGGCTCGTGACTGACAGTTGTCATAGGAACCGTGAAATAGCAACAAGCTGTGCATTGATTCCTATTAAATGAGAGCAAAAGATTCTCTTTTCCAAACCCAAATGGGGAAAAGTTTAAAAAATGTGAAAAATTTAAAAAAAAAAATAAAAAAGTGAAAATCAGGGAAAACAAAACACGATAAAATAAAAACAGTAACGCCTTTTCCCTCACCAACCGCCACCCGCCCCAAAAAAGATCAAAAATAAATAAAAGTACCAAAATTTTGTATTGCGCGGTGCGTAAAAACCCTGCCCTATAAATCTGTCATGTTAATTTACCCGTACGGTGAACGCCGTTAAAAAAAAAAAAAAAAAAAAATCACAGAATTAAGATTTTTGTTCATCCCGCCAGCACATAAAATGGAATAAAAGGATCAAAAACCCCTATAAAGTCAACGTTGTACCAATTTAAAACGTCAGTTCATCTCGCAAAAAAACAGTCCTTCTCAGTCTTGATACGGAAAAAAATAGAAAAGTTATGGCTTCACGAAGACAGCGATGCATAAATTTTCTTTTACACATAAAAAACATTTTTTTTTTTTTTTTTTTTAAAGCGCTTCAACATAAAAAAAACTATATATATTGGGTATCGCCATAATCGTATCGACCCACAGAGTAAAGTAACTTATTACGGATAACTGCAACAGTGAGCGATGTTAAAAATAAAATAAAAAACACTACTAGGATTGCAGTATTTTCTTCAAACCCGGCCTCCAGAAAATGGATTTAAAAGCGATCAAAAAGCCTTGTCCCCCCAAAAAAAGATACCAATAAAAACATCAATCATTTAGCAGAGAAACAAGCCTTTATATGCTCCTTTCACGAAAAATAAAAAAGTTATGGTCTCTAGACTATGGCGATGCAAAAATGTGTTTTCCTGTTTGAATAAAAGTGTTTTTATTTTAAAAAAAGCAGTAAAAAAAAAAAAAATATACAAATTGGGTATTGGCTGTAATCGTATCGACCTGCTGAGTAAAGCTAGCATGTCATATCTAAGCATAGTGACCGCTATAAAAAATAAAAATAAAAAACACTACCGGATTGCTGTATTTGTTCAAAACGCCTCACAAAAAAACCTTAATAAAAAAGTGAAATAAAGGGGTTGTGTACACCCTATAATGGTACCAATAAAAGCAAACAATTCACCCCGCAAGAAACAAGTCCCTACACAGTCTGCACACAGCAAAATAAAAAAGTTATGATGTCAGAATAGGAAACATAATAAACGCAATTTTTTATAGACGTATTTTCTATTGGGGTAAAGTAATAAAACATAAAAAAACTATATAAAATTTATACCATTTGCAATTGTACCCAAACCCCCATAGTAAAGTTATCACATCATTTACACGCACGGCGAAACGCTGTAAAATTAAAGCCCAAAAACAATGGTGGAATGCGTTTTTCCCCCCCAATTTTTCATTGCCCAAAAAAAACAAAACGAATGGAACACCATGCCCCATAAATGCCCAAAATACCCCTAGAAAGAGATCCATGAGGGTGTTGAATCTAAAAGGGGTGATTTCTTGGGGACGGTTTCACCTGTTCTGGTACTTTGGGGGGTTTGCAAAAGAGACATGGCCCACCAAAATCTGCGTTCCAAAAGCCAAATAGCGCTCCCTCCCTTGTAACGCCCTGCCATGCGCCCCAAACAGCAGTTACACCCACAGTAAGGTATTTGCCGAACTTGGAATAAATTGCTAAAAAAAGTTTTGGGGTTCTTTTTTCCAGGACTCCTTGTAAATATGAAACTTTAAGCTAAAATTGCAGATTATTGGAACAATTTTTTTTTAAATTTTGAACAGGGCCTAATCTAAAAAAAATGTGAATCCCTGTGGCGTCGATTTTACTCACTACACACCCGTAAAAATATACCTTAAGGGGTGTAGTTTCCAATTAGGGTCTTTTTTAGGAGTGTTTTATTAAGTTTTAGCATCTTAGGGCCTCTTCAAAAACCCGAAATGGCGCCTAAATAAAATTGCATTGAAAATGAGACCCCAGAGTCCGGTAGGTGCTCCCTATTCTGGGGCTTATGGTGAGCCAAATAATGCACTAGGGCCACATATGGAATATTTATAAAAACGGCAGACCTTGGGGGAAAATGATTATACATTGCATTTACCTGGTCACATTTACCGTATTCCAGTGAATAATGGATAAAAATTGAAAATTGGGAAAAAAAGTGAAATTTAGAAATTTCACCTCCACTTTGCTTTAATTTCTGTGAAATAACTAAAGGGTTAAGAAAACTTCCTAAACACTGTTGTAAAACTTTAATGGGTCTAGTTTCTTAGAAGGTGTCATTTATGGGGTCATATAACATGCAGGCCCCTCAAAGCCATGTCAGAACTGGACTGGACCCTAAAAAAATGTATATTGCAAATTTTCTTGAAAATGGTTGAGAAATTACTATAAATTTCTAAGCCCTCTAATGTCATAAAAAAAGGACATTTAAATGATGCCAACCTATAGTGGATATTTTGGTAGATGCTAGTTATAACTATTTTGTGGTGAATTTAAATTATCTGTCTTGTACGCAGGGAAATTTTTTGGACTTTCAAAATCACAAATTTTTCAAATTTTTCATGAAATTTTGTTATTTTTCACAAAAAAACAAGGCTTGTATGGATAAAATTTTCTTACTAACTTAAAGCAGAATGTGTCACGAGAAAACAATCATAGGTAAAAGTGTCAAAAAGTTATTCTCACGTAAAAATGACTCATGTCAGATTTCAAAAATAGGGCTGTGTGAGGAAGGCCAAAACTGGCTGGGTCCTTAAGGGGTGAAGGAGTGGCTATGTAAGAAGCATTTTCAAGTTCCTATAGTGGCCTATCCAGTCTCCAGATCTGTACCCAATCTAAAATCTTTGGAGGGCCAAAATCCCTGCTGCAGTGCGTGCAAACTGGGTTAAAAACTATAGGAAAGGGCTAACCTCTGTAATTGCAAACAAAGGTTTCTGTAGAAAATATTAAGTTCTTATCTTCTATTTTATCAAATACCTATTTCATGCAATAAAATTTAAAAATAATACAGTGTGATTTTTTTTTAGATTCTGTCTCTCACAGTTGAAGTGTAACTACAATAAAAATTACAGACCTCTCCATTCTTTGTAGGTGGGAAAACTTGCAAAATCGCCAGTGTATCAAATACTTATTTTCTGCACTGTATGTATGACAGATGTGTACATAGCAGTGAAAACAATGAACAGGCCATGGCACTGGTTCAAGTGCAGTGGCACCTTCAAGCTGATCGCTTGGAGGGCCGATAAGTGACCCACTTCTAATTTTCTATCATTTCCTCTCAGTAAGCCATGAATATTGGGACAGATTTAATCTATGGGACATCAAGATTATGCTGATACTAAGTCTATTTATTTTTTGTTATATTTTATTACTTTAAAACCATTTTTTTTATGTAGGTTGTGAAAGCTTAGATATTGCAAGCTGGGATGGACCAGGTCGGAAGCAGAAGCACCTGTTCTCCACTTTCCTTAACGATGCAGCCAGTGCTTGGCAGGGGTTGCAGAACCAGCACTGGGGGTGGACACCATCTTGAATTGAGAGCTCCAGTGCTCACCTCCATACCACTTTGAATATGCTGTTCAGTTCTAGGCTCCAGTTTATAGAAAAGATGTAATGGAGCTAGAGAGAGTGCAAAGACGAGCAATCAAACTTATAATGGGAATGGAGCATCTTAGTTATGAGGAGAGGTTAGTAGAATTAAACTTATTTAGTCTTCAGAAAAGACGACTTCGGGGGGACATGATTCATTTATTTAAATATATAAGTGGTCTCTACAAAAAGTATGGGGAAAAATTATTTAATGTAAAGGCCCCTCAGAAGACAAGGGGACATTCCCTTCGGCTAGAGAAAAAAGGATTCAAGCTCCAGAGGAGAAAAGTGTCTTCACTGTAAGAACTGTAAATTTGTGGAATAACCTGCCTGAGGAGCTGGTCACAGCAGGATCAGTTGGGAGTTTCAAGAAGGGCTTAGATAACTACATGGAACTAAAGAATATTGATGCGTACGTAGCTATGTAAAATTCTGGATCCTGTCTGGTGGTGGCTCTGGGGACAGAGATAGGGTCTCCCCTGGAGCAGATTGGTTCTTGCCTTGTGGGTTTCAGGGCATTCACCAGTGGGGAGGCTGGGCTTAAAATCCTTGTCTCCATCCCTTCACCCACATTTTACCCACCCTTGGTTGAACTTGATGGACATGTGTCTTTTTTCAACCATACTATGTAACCATGTAACTCATAGGTGGTGGCACAGCTCTGTCAGAGCTACCCTGGCATCTAAGCAATCTTCTAAGATAGGAATCTTAGTGCTGTAGAGGTAGAAGGGGCTAGCTATTATACAACCGTAAAAGACATCTTGGCCTTCTACTTACAACATGATGCGCCATAACATATCTGTTGGAACAATTTGAACCACTTGATCAGCAACCGAGAAACATACACAATAAAAAACCTATTGGGGCACTCCCATTTGGTGCATATGGTGTTTTAGGTTATTTAACAATTTACACAGTCTTACAGTTACAATTGACCTTTTGAGTTCAACCATAATGCTGATGTGACTCTCGGGGAAAATACTTTTTTTTTTTTGTAACAATATTTTATTAGGAACATACAGAGATCACACATCTAATAAATCAATAACATCATTTACAATTTTCTATACAAAACTTCATCAGTAAATATGCTTGACGATCTGTAATAAGTTTTCATGAAAAGCAGTTCTATAATATGTTGTGTTGTTCTGTTCCTCCTCTCCATTTTCACTTTTTTTTTCCTTAAATAACAATAATCTGCAAATTTTCCATAGTAAGAAAAATAATAAAACATAAAATAACGTACAACTTTTTCGTGTAGCATTTCTCCACCCACCACCTTCAGCTCGCTATATCTAATTTTCCCAAATTTCCACTCAATTTTTCCATCAAGTATTAAGAGGAATATTTAAATGGATCGATTATTTTCGAGATCTCCTGTGGATTACAGGTCCCTTCAATAAAATGTTTCCACTTTCTAATAAAACCGCCTGTCATCTTTTTCTTGCTTCTCTCTGTGTCTAGCTTTTCCAGAAATAGAAGCTGTCTCATAGCCAATTTCACTTCCCTTATATCCGGGTGTTCAGTTTTCAGCCAATATCTGAGTATAATACGCTTGGTGGCCAACAGCGCCAGGTGAACCCACTTGTCTCTAACCATTCTATCTTCCTCCTCCTCCTTCGGTTTGGGCTTTATAATATAATGAAAGATACAACTTTGCGGCTCTAACGGGTTTTTGGAATGCCATACTGCCTTTATAAACTCCAGTACCTCCAGTACCTTTGCTTTCTGTAAACCACATTTAGGACACGACTTCATGTAATTCACTCCAGTACAATTTTTATCGAATGGGATATTAAAGGCATAGATTGCTCTATGAGCTATCTTGAATTGTGTTTCCCTCCAAATCTCACTGACCGTGGCTTTTTTCACCATTTCGAGCCCTTTAAGGATTTTGTCCGCTATGTCTATATCATTCAATTCTTTTTCCCATCTATCAAAGACCGTCATTGCCGTTCCTTTGTTGGCCCATATTTCTAGATTATGATATATCTTGGACAAAGTGGCATGCCCATCACTCCTTTTCATTATTACATCAAACTCCTCTGGGTCTTCCAAACTATCTAAGTTGGCCAATTTGGATTTAATAAAGTTTTTAATTTGCAAGTATTGTAACAACTGATTCGCCCTCAGCCTCCATCGGTGTTGTGCCGATTCCCAACTTACAAGAGTATTTCCCGATCCTTCCAGCAGTTGTTCTAAAGTTTGGATTCCTTGCCGCTTCCAAACCCCAAATAATTTGTTTTCCCTACCCTGAGAAAATTTTGGGAGTGACCAAAGTGGCATCCATTTAGTTACATACATGGGCCTCCTAAACATTTTACAGATCGGTCGCCAGGTGGCTAGGGTATCCCTGAAGACAATATTATCCTTGGTGATCATAGGAAGAGATTTATACGGAGTAAGTAAAAGGCCTTTCAAATCCCAAGGATATGCTAATTGTGCCTCTACTTGGGTATTCGAGAAATAACTCATATCAGGACACCAATCGAGTACATGCCACCACATCGCCGCCAAATTATATAATCGTATTAGGCAACTGAGCTCCTCCTTGACTTTTCCTGAGCATCAGCTTATTCATTGCTATTCTTGCTTTACCCTTATTCCAGATAAATTTCAAAAAAGCTCTATTGAGCAAGGCAATATCTTTGTGTTTTAAGAGTAACGGTATATTCTGGAGGGGGTACAACAATCTTGCAAAGCTAATCATTTTTATTATCTGAATCCTTCCGTAACAAGATAATGGGAGATTATGCCACCTAACCAGTTCCTTTTGAATCTTTTTTATAATCGGAGTAAAATTAAGATGGTAAAGGGCAGGTGATCTAGGTCCAATTTTTATTCCCAAGTATGTAATATATGAGGTAGCGACTTCCACCCCCACATCTTTCTTGCTTAGCCCTCCCTTATCCCCTATCACTAGTAGTTGGCATTTATCTTTATTTATTTTATATCCCGAGAAATGCCCAAATGAATCTAATGCTTTCATGACTCCATTTGTTTGACCTATGGGATCTTCCATGAACAGTAACATATCATCTGCAAAACACACTAATTTGGTTTCTACATTGTCTATTTTAATACCCTTAAAAATATTTTCTTTAATAAGGTAAAGAGCCAGAGGTTCCAATGCTACATTGACCAACAATGGGGACAGGGGGCACCCTTGTCTTGTCCCTTTTTGTAACTTAAAAGATTTTGAAATGAATCCTGGTGTATTGATTTTTGCCTGAGGAGTTCTATACATGCCATGAATATAGGTCCTATACAAGCCAGTTATCCCCATTTGGTCGAGTACTAAATTTAACCATCCCCAATGTACATTATCGAAAGCCTTCTCGGCGTCTAGGGCTAATAGAGCTGGCCTTTTTGATTTGTCTCCTAATTTTTCCGCTGCCACCTGTGCTATTATAACCATTATTTTTAATTCCTGCCCTCCCCTTTACAAACCCCATTTGATGGTTCCCGAAAAGTTTGGGTAGAATTAGAGCAAACCTGTTTGCCATGATTTTAGACCAGATTTTTACATCCTGATTTATCAGGGAAATTGGTCTATAAGAACCCACTTTTCCTTGTTATCCGGACTGGGGGTATGTAGAAAATGGGTGTATGCCGTTCTCAAAATGGAATTCGCCTCCTCTAAAGCTTTATTAACCCTTTTCTTTTTTTTGGGCCATGTACGCCATAATCCGCCCCCGCAGTACCGCCTTTGCCGCATCCCAATATAGAAATACATTCTCTACTTGATCCCGGTTATCTTGTTCATATTCCAGCCACCAACCTCTGAGAATGTCCCTGAATTGCTCATCATTTACTAGCGCATGAGGAAATCTCCATAGTATATCTGATCCTCGCTTGTGTGCTTCCCTAATACTAATGCTTATTGGGGCATGGTCTGAGATCACTAAATCATTTATCCCAGTTCCTACGTTACTAGTCTGGCCAGACTCTGTGACGTGAGCATGTAATCAATGCGAGACCAAGATTGTCTCGCATGGGAGAAATGGGTGAATTGTCTTTCTGCTGGATTATTTAACCTCCACATATCCAGCATGTGAGTGTTATCACAAAGGCCTTTCAGCAAGAACGGACGCTTATCCCCCTGCCTCGGATGTGAATCCGCTCTCTTCCTGTCCTCGGCATTGCTAATTACTTCATTGAAATCCCCCCCAAGAAGAACATTGCTATTGTTTTCCTTGAGTATAAGTTGTTCTAGGTTAGCAAAAAAGGACCTGTCTCTTTTGTTGGGAGCGTAGACATTGCATATACTGATTATCCCAGCTGGGGTATCTAGTACCACATTGATCCATCTCCCTTCTTCATCCTTACTCTGGGAGATTAGTTTGCACCTCGAGTTTTTATGTAACAGAACTAAAACTCCCGATTTCCCATTTACTGCTGGTGAGCCCCAAGCTTCCCCTACCCATAATTTTTGGATTAGTCTAAAATCTGCCTCTTCCAGATGTGTTTCCTGCAATAGGGCAGTATCCAAGTTTTGTTTCTTAAGATGCCGCAGTATCATATTCCTTTTATGAGGGGACCTTAATCCCTTAACGTTCCAACTTACAACTTTCAACATTTTGGTATCTAATATCTGATATACGGCCAGAGCAGAGTTTAGATGCACACGACAACACATATATTGAAACATCAAAATTTAGTTAACATACCCAACCAATCTTTACTTCCCCCTCCTCTCTACCTCTCCTGTCGCTGACTTTTTTCGCATATGAAAAAACACAGAACTGTTCCCCCCCCTCCTTCTCTTTTCTGTATAGACCAACATGTTTTTCTTCTCCCCCTCCTGTTCCTTACTCCCCAATCACGTTTACTATCTTTACCTTTACACTCCCTAGCTGGATAATCTTCACCCTCCTAGAACACCTTTTCAAAACCTCTTATATAAAAGAATAACATTAGACCTTTATGAAATGATGGACCAGACATTCCCATGATCCAAACAGCTCAAGTCTCTGAAATAAATGTAATGTAACCTGGCGCAGCCTCTCATGTGGTTCTTGGTGTCCAGGCACTCCAGAACTTCTCAAGGCTTGGTGTTGGGATGATTCCCCTAGGAGCTGAGAGGAATCCATATCTGCATCTGAGTCCCCTGCACCTCTTTCTCCTCGCCATGGGGAACCTTTAGGGCCAAACAGAGCTGCAAGCGCTTTTTCCGCTTCTTCCAGGTTGCTGCAGGTAATCGGCTTGGCATTGTCCGGGAAAATTTTTAAAACCGCTGGATATTGGAGTACAAATTTGACCCTTTTCCGTGCTAATACCGAACAGATGTCCTTGTAAGAACGCCTCTTTTTCGAAACTTCCACCGAGTAGTCTGCAAATATTAATAGATTTCTCCCCTCATGCTGCACCCGGCCCCCATTTTTCCTATAGGCCTGCAACAGCAGTGTCTTCTCCGAAAAGTCCAGATACTTCACTATTACTGGTCTCGGCCTCGCTTGACCGTTATCTTTAGCCTCTGTTCTAGGGGGCCCTATTCTGTGCGCCCTCTCTACCTTTAACTGCTTGTCAACACCTAGCAATCTAGGTATAGTCTCTGCACACAGTTGCGGCAGCGCTGATGCTTTTATGCTTTCTGGTACTCCTATTATTCGCAGGTTATTGCGCCTTGAGCGATTCTCCAAGTCCTCAATTTTAGACTCTAATAAGGACGTTTTTCTCAGCAATTTGTGCATGGAGCGCCTGGACCCCAAAACATCGTCTTCCACACAAATTAGTCTTTGCTCGTATTCTAGAAGTTGAGCAGCCTGAGACGAGACTTCTGCCTGCAGGGCAGATAGTGTGGTGGAGACCGTGGCAGTGACTGACTTTGTTACTGTTTCCTCTAGTGCTGCTGTTATTGCAGAGGTTATTAATTTGGCCACCTTGGCTGCCAGGTCATCGCAGCTCCACGCCAGCCCTGATGTTACCTCAGTCCCCAGTGCATCTGCCTCCTCCTCCAGTGCTCCCTGGACTGCTTGCTGCAGATTTCTGCCGCTCCTTGTCATGTGCGGGGTCTCGGGCGCCATCTGTACGCGGGAGTTTAAGGGCTCCTGTGTCTCCCCGTGCTGATTAATATGCCCGCTCGATGCGCCGGAGCGATGCAGGGAATGTCCGGAGCCTCAATCCTCACCTCCTCTTCATATGCGCGCCGGAACCGGAAGTCTCCGGGGAAAATAAGTTTGGCATCCCTGAATTAAAAAATTAAAAAACTTTGAAAAAAATTGCTCTATGTCAACTATTTTATAGCCATGCCCTATACCTATACCCACTTTTTTAAAGTTCATTAATGTGCTTGAATGGGGTCTTGTTTTCTGCGAGAGCTGTAGTTTTAATTGCAACCATTTTGGTAGATTTTTTTTAAAATTTTTATTTCACTTTTTGGAGGGAGGCAAGGTGACTAAAACAGCAATGCTGACATTGTTATTTTATGTTTCAGTTACTGAGGAGGATAAATAACATTATGCTTTAGGGATGCGGAAATACTAATTATGGTAAAGGTAAAGGGTGGGGAATATAACGGAAGGGCTGTTTAGGTGACAGAAGGGGCACCTCCTTGTCTAATGACTAATAGGCCATGGTCATTTTTGGCAGCAGCATATAAGTTATAGAACAGCCAGGATCAAAGCCATCTCCAATCCCCACTGCGGAGTGTCACCTGTAGCCCACTCCACAATCCCCACCTCACATTGAAACATGCATGTACATCACTTGTTTGACGAGTTTCAAGGAGTTGTTTGGTACATTTGTTTTTACTTTAACTAGGCTCACCATGGCCTAAACTGTCATTATAAACTTTACTGAATGTGTATGTATTTTAGATTAAAGTGTATTTTTCATATTATTTCTTTGGCCTTAAGTGATGACATTTTGTCTGGAACGTCATCCCTTCCTACTACAATTGCTGGACAGATACACCATGGATTAGACAGCCTCATGTCTAGTGCACATGCGGATTAGATGATTATCTACTGGGCATGCACACTAATCAGCAGGCGGTGCTTCTATAATGTAGACGCCCACTACCCTTCCCAAATGAAACATCACACTAAATAAATAGAGGCACACCTACATTCAGGGAAGAACTATAGAAGTCAAAATAGTAGAAAGACTGCACGTCATATAAAACTGTACCAAACCAGTTCTTTACTAAATCCACATATGAAATAGTCCAGGCAGCACTTCCAAAGAAAAGCGATATTTATTCACTCATGCAATGTTTAGGCTCTTAAAGGGGTTTTGCCATGATCTAATGTTGACGTGGGATCCTACAAAATGGGTATTTAATCACTTTTCAAAATATAAGTCATTAAAAAAAGTGAAGCCTCTGAGAGCTACAGCCTGACTTACACTCACTGGCCACTTTATTAGGTACACCATGCTAGTAACGGGTTGGACCCCCTGGATTGAGATCTGGTGACTGTGGAGGCCATTTGAGTACAGTGAACTCATTGTCATGTTCAAGAAACCAGTCTGAGATGATTCCAGCTTTATGACATGGCGCATTATCCTGCTGAAAGTAGCCATCAGATGTTGGGTACATTGTGGTCATAAAGGGATGGACATGGTCAGCAACAATACTCAGGTAGGCTGTGGCGTTGCAACGATGCTCAATTGGTACCAAGGAGCCCAATGAGTGCCAAGAAAATATTCCCCACACCATGACACCACCACCACCAGCCTGAACCGTTGATACAAGGCAGGATGGATCCATGTTTTCATGTTGTTGACGCCAAATTCTGACCCTACCATCCAAATGTCGCAGCAGAAATCGAGACTCATCAGACCAAGCAACATTTTTCCAATCTTCTACTGTCCAATTTCGATGAGCTTGGGCAAATTGGAGCCTCAGTTTCCTGTTCTTAGCTGAAAGGAGTGGCACCCGGTGTGGTCTTCTGCTGCTGTAGCCCATCTGCCTCAAAGTTCGCCGTACTGTGCGTTCAGAGATGCTCTTCTGCCTACCTTGGTTGTAACGGTGGCTATTTGAGTCACTGTTGCCTTTCTATCAGCTCGAACCAGTCTGCCCATTCTCCTATTGACCTCTGGCATCAACAAGGCATTTCCGCCCACAGGACTGCCGCTCACTGGATGTTTTTTCTTTTTCGGACCATTCTCTGTAAACCCTAGAGATGGTTGTGCGTGAAAATCCCAGTAGATCAGCAGTTTCTGAAATACTCAGACCAGCCCTTCTGGCACCAACAACCATGCCACGTTCAAAGGCACTCAAATCACCTTTCTTCCCCTTACTGATGCTCGGTTTGAACTGCAGGAGATTGTCTTGACCATGTCTACATGCCTAAATGCACTGAGTTGCTGCCATGTGATTGGCTGATTAGAAATTAAGTGTTAACGAGCAGTTGGACAGGTGTACCTAATAAAGTGGCCGGTGAGTGTATATGCCCTTAGTTCTTGACAGTTTACATTAGACACGACCATGAGCTGACAGGAGCTGATCTGGCCGCGCTTGCATTGTTTGCACTTCTTATCCAATGGCAGGGAACATGAACGAGCTTTGAAGGGACTGGGGAAAAAGATCCTGTATCTTTTGTATAGAAAATCCACTGGTTGTAATGTAATTATCTGAGTAAACATGCAGACGCTCTCTGCTCAACGCTCCTCTCTGTCCCTGTAGCAGTTCGTGAACAAATGAGAGACATTGCCTGCTCAGAGCTTATCTTCTCTCCTGAGCAGATAAGAGGGAGAAACTTGTGCACAATACAGTTATCCCCTGTGGATTAGCCAAATAATATGTTTGCTCAAGTACAGAGACTGAATATCAGGAACGTGGATGGGAGATGGTGTGATGACATCACAGAGGAGTTACTTGTTTTTTTAAACACAGAAACACAACGCCCCTTTTTCAAGCCTCAAGAGGGGAGTATCAGCCTGTTAGGTAAGGAACTTACTTCTTGGCAAAACCTCTTTAAATGATTTTAAACTATAGAAACCATGGCCTTCTGACTAGCACGCATGCCCAGCAAATAATTATCTAATTGGCATGCGTGTTAATCAGGACGCTGTTGCATCTATAGTGTAGCCACCAACTGACCGTATTAATCAGGGATGATGTTCCGAACTAATAAATACATAATAAATAAAAAATAATAATGATAAAGACAATAAAAACATTAAAACGCAATATTTAAAGTATCAATTAAATAAAGTCTATAAACGCTGTATATGCTATAGTGAGCCTAATTAACTAAAAAAAAAAAAAATATTCGGACAACCCCTTTAATGAGAAACTATTTGAAGCTTTCCAAGGTAATTTATGCAATGGTTGTCCTTGGGTTTCACAAACACAGGCACAGGAGCGAGCTGATGGGAGCCTGCACCACACAGACTAGTTCTCAGAACCACACACCCTGAAGATAGTTGGGGAAGTATTTGAACATTGGACTGCAAAAATACCTAGTCCTCTACGTACAGATGCAGTGTCTTAAATTCCTAATGTTCCTCATTGCTTTGAAATAGAAAGCTAAAGGTGACTGAAGTCTAGTTGCCGTCTCTTTAGCTCCTTGTGAACATGATAGCTCTGCTAACACTAATATTGTAGCATGTAGAGTCAGATTAACTCCTATAACACTTCATAGTAGGTCAGAATGAAGTTACACATTCGGAATTCTGGCTGCTGGAAATCAGTCTACAATCTCGCAAAGCTTTTCTACTGTCTGTTCATTCATTTTAACAACTCATCGTTGCTCAATTAATCATGGAATCATACAGCAGTTATTCATACCTATATTTATAAACCTCTGATTGGTTAAAGAGTCTTCACTACCTCCGGGCCAACTTTCTCACCTCTCTGCAACTAAGTGTGTACAGTTTAGAGCAAACAAACAGTGCTTTGTGTGTTTTAAAGAAAAAATACTTTCATTTTGAAATAGTTGCCCAGAAGTTATTGCCACAGACACTTGCTAAGTGTGGTAGCCTTGACTTTGCGGTCTAATGCTCTTAACTGAACATAATATGTTGAAGATTACCCCTTTTTTTTTCGAGGAAAAACGTTCAGCGATTGTCCATTTATCTAATTGAGGTGCTATTTTTGACGTAGTGCGTACAATGTAAGCGGCCCGTCTACTTCTTGAATACATTGCAGGCTAAGAATTTAGGACAAATCTTGATGTCAAAACACACAGTCACATGAAGTTATTTTAAAACACTATTTAAAGACAGAAAAAAATTAATTTTTGTGCTTTCTATGATGTCTTGTATAATTTTTTCTGGTGGATATTTATTATCTTAACAATACACGACCTACTATTACATCATGTCTCTGCTAAGGATGTATGGAGTATATTCAAGAGCTGAGTCTGTTCTATACACGGCAGATGGCAATTTTAAATTACAGCTGACACCTGTTATCTCCGATCTCAGCTGTTTAACCACTTAGATGCTGTAGTCAGCGCAACCATGGCATCTACCCTGTTTCTCCGAAAATAAGACACCCCTGAAAATAAGACAGTTCTTATTTTTATGCAATTCGGAGTTTGGCTGCTTATACTGATGTTTGTGATGAAATCACTACAGTATATTAATACATGTTGATGTTTTGTTCAACAATAAATGTAAATTATTGTTCATAGAAAATAAAAAAACATCCCCAAAATTAAAGTTTACCCGTTTTTAGGAGCAAAAATTAATATAAGGCCTGTTTTTTTTTTGGGGAAACGGGAAAGGGTTTTTATGAGTGTTATAGCAGATGAACAGCAGGGGCTGTTCCTATTTGTAAATAATAACTGACACCTGCTATTACATGAGTTATCTCCGATCCCAGACGTTCAACCACTTAGATGTGCGTCAGGCGGCACCTAAGTTTTTGTGAAGCGATACAGTTTAAAATTATGGTGGTGCCCTTTGAAATTTAAGGAAAAACACGTTACTGAGTCTCAAGCTTTGAATTAAACCATATATCTGTATTACACGACTCGCCCCCTAAGTATTAGTGGGGTTATGGCGGGGGGGCATGTTGTTTATTTGGGGGGTTTGATTGCTATTTACGTGATCCCTGATTAAATTCCTTTCCCCTGTTGAACCATTAATGATGCATTTCATCAACTATAGTTTTTCGCAGAAAAAAAAGGAGTAGGCACCCTCCCCCCACCAAGACCATCCTTTTTTCCCCCAGAAAACAAAATTACGGGGTTATTTTTGCCCCGGAAATTCGAGCCAAAAAAGGCCCCCACAATTTCAACTTTTTTTTATCCCTAGCAGGAAGATGCAAAATTCACAATACAAAGGACGTATAGAAATGTCAGTTTTTTACATGTTCCATTTTACAAAGGGGACTTATTTTAAATGTAAAGAAAAATTTTTTAAAAAGTTTTAAAAAAAATAAAAAAAAAAAAACCAAACACTTAGATTTTGTTTTGAGGGGGGTTGTAGAATTGAATTTTTAATTTTTGAGAAAAAACGCTTGGGGGGAATGTTAAATTTTTAAAATATTTAATGGCCCCAAAAAAGAAAGGGAAAAATTATTTCAAATAAACCCCCTCAAAAGACATGGGGGAAAGTTGCCTTCGGTAGGAAAAAAGGTTAATCTAAAGGGGGAAAACGTTTTTTTTTGTAAGAACTGGAATCAGTGGAATTGCGCCTGGGAGTGTAAGCAGGAACATGGGAGTTTCAAAAGGTAGATAAATCAACTAAAAAAATTATGCTAGTATATTTAAAAATTTTGGATCCCGGTGGGGGCGTCGGGGGCAGAGTGGGTTCCATGGGCAATTGGTTCTTGCCCTTTTGGGTTTCAGGGGATTAACCAGTGGGGAGGTGGGCTTTAAAACCTTTCTCTTCCTTAACCTGGACACTGTTTTTTTCAACCATTTCTAACTATGTAAATATGTAACCCTTTTCCCTTTCCATAATTTTAATAATTTAAATTTTAATCTAATTATGGATAGCTGTATTGAAAAGTCTGAAAAATAATACAAAACCCGTCTTTATCCCGCATGGTGATTACTGAAAAAAAATTTAAAAAAAAAACGACTTATTTTTTTTCAATCCATTTTCTAGAAAACTTGGAATAAAAAGTGATCAAAAATTTGCATATACCCCAAATTTTAGCCAAAAGCAGTTTTTGACAGTTGGTCTGGGGGATCCCCCAAAAAGGGTATTTAAACATTTTCTAAATATTTAAAAATTAAAAAATTAAGCCTTGGATTACAGCCTGCTAAGGCCTTTGATCCTGAGAGTTTCATTAGGCTGACCCGGGGGGAAGGAGCGATTGTCCATGCTTTTCGTTGTTTTCATTCTTATCGAGGGAGGGAAAATGAACAACTTTGAAGGGGACTGGAGAGACAGATCCTTATCTTTTTAAAAAAATCCACTGGTTTAATGTATTATCGATAAACATCAGACACCCCCTGCCAGCCCCTTTCCCCCGCCCTGCACGGTTGAAAGGATTTGAGAAGGAATGAAAAAAGGGCTGTCTGCTGACTTATCTTCCTCTCCTGACAAAAAAAAAGGAGAAATAAAAACACTAAGCTTGGCACATACAGTTTTTCCTCTGGGACGCAAAACAATTTGCCACCCCAGAGACTGAGATCAGGAACGGCATGGAGGTGGAGTGATGACACCAGAGGGTAATTTTTTTTTAAAAAACAAAACACAACCCCAGGGGGGTTGCTAGGGTCCTAAATCACCGGGGGTCGGGCCATTTTTGGGTTTTTTTGGTAGGGCCCGGGGTTTCCACACATTTTTCACGCCTCATTTTGGAACTTGGATTTTTTTTACAGGAAAAACCTTGTGTTTCCCGACTAATTTTTGAGCCTCCCCACAAACCCTCCATCTCCCCACGCATGTAAAAAAACACCATGACAAATTTCTTTTTTTCAGAACTTCTCACCTTCATAGACATACCCCCAAACAGCACCAAAACAAAAACCAAAACATGGGGGCAAATCTACCAACAAGGATGTTACTAAAACCTCCTTCCCCCAAAACCCAAAACTATTTCTACTAAGGACAAATAATCCTGCCAACCCTACCAAACACACCCCCACATGTGACTACCACTGTACCAGCCCTGAAACATATACCCCCGCCCTATAGGACCATAAGTGGTAGTTACTAGTTGTATGAACTCTGCAACATATAAGTGATTACACGCAGTTCATTTGGACTCACAGGAACGTCTTTTTTTTGATCAACGCGTTCACCTTCCCCTTTTCTTCTCCTCCGGTTCCAACCTTCATGCTGTTGCTCCCGGCCCTACCTCCCCGAGGGTTTTGGGACACAAATATCTTTAAATCCTCACATTTCCCAACCCCCCTTTAATTAAGGTATAGCATCCCCTCATTTGGTATAGGGGCACTGAACATATAGGGGGGCCCCAGGCGGATATGGGGCCCCACAGGCAGGTATTAGGGCCACAGGCAGGTATATAGGGGCCACAGCAGATATAGGGGGGACTAGGCGTAAGGGGCCACAGGCAAATTGGGGCACTAGGGAGTATTAAGGGGCCCAAAAGGTTCCAAAACAAAAGGGGGATAATTTAATCCCCCCCACCAAAGGGGGACACTGGGGGCCAAGGAATATCCGGGCCCTAGGGGGGCCACGGCAGCATTTTAACCCAATTGGGGCCCAGGCAGAAGGGGGCCCCCAAAGGCATAAAAATCCCAGCGGGAAGGGGGAACAAAAAGCGGCCCCGGCGGGGTGGGGGAAAGGGGATTTGGGGGGGGAAAAAGGGGGGGGTTGGGGGCAAGGGAGCATTTTTAAAAGGGAAAGGGGGCCACACGGGGGGGGGAAATTAAAGGGAAATTGGGCCACCAAACCAAAACAGGGATTATAGGGGCACAGGGGATATATGGGGCCACAAAGGGGTATAAAGGGGGCCCCCGGAAGGGGGGGGAACCTTAAGGGGCCCCAGTAATAGGGGCCACAGAAAGCTTTAAAAAAAAAAAAAAACAAACTAATTTTTTTGGGAGGGCCCCCCTTTCCCCGCCCCCCGGCCCTCCCGGGGGGCCCCTAAAACCCACGCCCGGGGGCCCGTCTCCTAGCCATTTTGGGGCGACGGGGGGGGGGGGGGGGGGGGGGGGGTTTCCCCCCTGGAGACCCCGGGCCCCCCCAAGGGCCCCAACCCGACACGTTTAAGGGAGCCCCACCGCCCCAGAAAACCCCCCAG
>JAODAL010059086.1:0-21701 GCA_025379985.1 Phyllomedusa bahiana
AAACCCCGAATCCTTCCCTTGGCTTGCGAGCTTGCGTTACTGTATACGATAAAACTAATCCCTCATAATTGATATTTTTCCACATGTTATTTTTTTCCAAAATACGGGGAGCTTAGGGTACAATTTTTGTGCAGTGCACCTTCTAAGTGCTGGGCGGCTTGCCCACAAATTTTTTTTTTTTTTTTTTTTTTTGTGGGTGATATAAGCTGATACCCAGCATGGTGTAACTGTACAGATGGCGTTACCCTCTTTTATCGCTTTATCCATATGCAATTCTCATCAGGTATTTGTTGCTTTTTTAGCAGTTTTCCCCATGTGTTATTAATGTGGTTTTTTGCATGCGGGTTTGTGAAATGGTACCTAGAGGCATTTGCTCATTAATAAACGGCACCTGCCATCTTTCCCATGCAGCATAAGGGCCATAAAAAGCCTGCTGCTGGTATCTATCAGCCATTGAGCTGTAAGTGTAGCTTTGTAGTTTTTTGGGTTTTATTGTTACAAAGATCATGTCTCAGATTATGGGGACAGTAAAAATAATCACTTTTGTAATTGGGTTGCATTACCTCTGTCACTTGGTTAGCAAAATTTTGAGCTTCTCTTTAAATCGGGTCTCCTATTTCTGCTTTTTGCGGGTCAACGCCCCCTGGTCGATTCTCGCACACTAGACACGCCCCCTTCACTGTGATTGGCTGGCTGACATTTCATTCAGCCTGTTGGGATATGCCCCTAGACAGGAAACGCCCCGACCAGGCCCCCTGCACTGTGATTGGCTGCCTGCACACTCTGTGTTTACTCCCCTCTGAGCTGTTAAAATCAATAGTGAAACCAAAGTCTGCTGGCTCTATGTACATCTCCCACTTTGGGTCAATGTTCTGGGCAATTACTGCTGTTTAAGGGGCTTTGCCAAGAGGTTGATTCACCTCCTCACAGATCCAGTCCTTAAAGTTGTCTCAAAAGGGGCATTCGCCAGTAAAACAGGCCACTCTTATGACATCTCATCTGTAGTGTATAACATAAGGGTTCAACACTGTACTGCATAAGCTGCTGTGTGGTGCAGAGCATAGGGGATCAACTCTCCAAGACAGAGGTTAGGCGTTCAATCCCCATCAGTAGTTTTTTTTTTTCTTTTATAAATTGTATCATAAGTAAAGATATGAAAATATATGTGTAGACATCTATAATTTTATTTATAAAACACACACAAAGCTCTCCTATATAGTGCCTTGTTGTCAGTACAATTTGGGTGAACACCACTAGAACAGAAGTAAGAGCTGCTGGGTTTCAGTGTAATTTGTTGATAAAACATATGAAAGGTGCTTGCTGGAGCTTGCTGGAGCCTCAAGGCTCGCAGACATAAGCAAAGCAGGAGGCTACAGAGCTGTTATATCCAGACAACCTTCTGCATCCCCTGCTTTATAGAAAATGATGATGTCACAGATCTTCAGTGAGGAGAGACAAGCCTCCTGGGAGGAGAGACACGCCTGCTGACAGGAGAGACACGCCCCTGGATTTCAAACTCAATCTGAGAAAATTAACTGAACAGCACGAGCAGCTCAAACGATAACACTCCTTTAAGCACTTTTTGAACAGCTTTAAAAAATGAATGTCCTAATGCCCGTTCATAGACTAGTTATTTGGGGACAGTATTGTATAAATGGTGCAGGTGATTCTTTTTTAATTGAATTATCTTTGAAGTACAATTTAAGATATGTATTATGACTCATTGAATAAGAAGCAAAGACACAGCTTTCAAAGGCACCTTGAGGCAATCTGGAAGAACTTTAGATTCAAGATAAAATCACAGTAGAATTGCAGATGTTCTGGGAACAGTGTTCACTTGTGGTTCATATGTATTTACTTGTTTTACAGTACTATTTGTATAAATTAGGAGACCTATATGTAAAAATGAACTGTTGTGTATATTTTTCACCCAATTTGGCAAATTTCAGAAGGAACCTGTGTAGCTTTACATGTATGTGAGATAACCTTGTTCCACAGTTTGTGGAGATTATTAAGTTAAATATTTTAAGCCAATCTTTAAAGTTTGCATTTTTAAAGATTACATTAAGGATTATCAGGTTTAAAGATTATATAACTAAATGCATTCTCTTTTATTCTTTGCCTAGTCTCATGAGCTATGCATGCCACTGCAGCCCTTGCCCATCTGCTTAAATGGAGATGAAGTGCCATATCACAAACAGCCCCTGGACAAAAGTAGTGTTGTTTTTTGGAGGAATAGGAAACTCATGTTTCTAATCTTCGCCCCCTTGAAACTAACAATTGTAACCTTGAAGCTATTCTTAAATAGCTGATAATTTAATACTTGTTGTGCTTAAAAGCATTATTGTTTTGTTTTAAGGGTGCCTATAATTTGAAGGGGAAAAAATCCTTTTGACTTGTCAGAAGTATTGATCAGTGTTAGCTGAGACCTTACCAATTGCTAAAATGAAGGGGCAGAAGAGCACAGTGGTACTGTCCACAGACAACTAGACTTTGTATGGATCTGTGCACTCCATGCTCGGCTGCCCTAAGTTAATCTATATTTAGGAGAAGAAATTTTGAATTAGGAGAGCACATAAATTGCATGAGTTTACTAATAGGAAATCTGAACATTAAACATATGGCTATAATAAGGATATAGCAGGTGAGAAACACCAAAAGAGGTTTGGTCAAACATAGTATGCCTCATCATGTTTTACAAGAGCATTGCATGGCTTTACCTTGTCTTTTCTTAGGATAAAGCATTAAACGTAACTCTTACATGTGGAACTTATTTTTTTAAATGCTTTTTAACAAATGAAAATGTTTAAATATTGTATTCTGCTATTGTCTTTATGTATATTCTTGTATAATTTTAAATTGTGGTATAGCTAAGAAGAATAAGGGAGGAGCTAAAGTATACAACTCCAAGTCAACTATCCCTTAAGAAGTCAAAACAGCAGAATTAGTTTTAGTTGAAACTAGAGGTTTACATATACTATATAAAAAGACACATATGCATGTTTTTCTCACTATCCGATATGAAATCACAAAAAACCTTACCTGTTTTAGGTCAAGAAGGATTATCAAAATTATTTATATTTGCCAAATGACTGAACGATGAGAGAGAGGAATTATTTAAGCCATGTCTGCAAAGTCAAAAGTTTACATATATTTAATTAGTATTTGGTAGCATTGCCCTTAAACTGTATGACTTGGGTTAAACGTTTTGTATATCCATCTACAAGCTTCTCACAATAGTTCGTAGGAATTTTGGCCCATTCCTCCTGACAGAACTGGTGTAACTGAGCCAGGTTTGTAGGTCGTCTTGCTTGCACCTGCCTTTTCAGCGTTGCCCATAAATTTTCAATAGGACTGAGATCAGGGCTTTGATGACCACTCCAAAACATTGACTTGGTTCTCCTTCAGCCACTTTGTAACCAGGTTGGCAGTATGCTTCGAGTCATTGTCCATTTGGAAGACCCATTTCCGCTCAAGCTTTAACTTCCTGGCTGAAGTCACGAGATGTTGCTTCAGTATTGCCACATAATCTTCTTTCCGTATGATGCCATCTATTTTGTGACATGCATCAGTCCCTCCTGCAGCAAAATAACCCCACAACATGATGTTGCCACCCACCATTTCACAGTTGGGATGGTGTTCTTAGCCTTCCAAGCTTCTCCCTTTTACTTCCAAATGTAACGATGGTCATTATGGCCAAACAGTTCAATTTTAGTTTTGTCAGACCACAGGACATGTCTCCAAAAATGTAGGTGTTAGTTCATGTGTGCATTTGCAAACATTAATCTGGATTGTATATGTTTATTTTGGAGTAATGGTTTGTACCTGGCAGAGTGGCCTTTCAGCTCATGTTGATACAGTACTCATTTCATTGTGGACAATGACACAATCTTACCAGCTTCCACCACCATCTTCACAAGGTCTTTTGCTTTTGTTCTTTGGTTGATATGCACATGTCGGACCAAAGCACGTTCATTTCTGAGACACAGAACCCATCTCCTTCCTGATCAGTTTGTTTGCTGGACATTACCATCTTGTTTCTACTTGTTTATAATTGTTTGAACAGTTGATCGAGGCACCTGCAGGTATCTGAAAATTGCACCCAAGGATGAACCAGACTTGTGAAAGTCCACAGTTTTATTCCTGATATATTGGCTGATTTCTTTAGACTTTCCCATGATGTTACATACAGAAGCAGTGTGTTAACTCAGATGTTGCACATAAGCCTATCAGGAGCTTCCAAAGACATGACATCATCATATAATCTGTCCCAAATTGTTTAAAGGCATAGTAATCGTAGTGTATGTAAATCTTTGACTTTATAGAAAGTAATAAAAAATAAATTAAAAATTCTCTCTCTCATTATTCTGGCATTTCGCAAATATAAATAATTTTGGTAATACTAATTGACCTAACACGGGTAAGGTTTATTCTGATTTCATGTCAGATCACGAGAAAAACATACATATGTGTCGTTTATATAGTATATGTAAACTTCTGGTTTCAACTATGACACAATATATAAATAATGTTTTTTTTTAATAAAGATATTCCTTTTATTTTTGTTAGTTCTTAACATTTTCCAGTATGCACTGAGGTAGCTAAAACAGTACAAAAAACATATAACATATCCTGTTTTCTGTAGCTGTCAGCTTTGTGATAAAAAAATTGGTCATAAATACAGGTTGAGCTGATTGATAACAGCTTTACTCAGGACCAAAGTGGGAATAAAAAGCAGCCCTGGCACAAAACACCACCAGGCTACATACAATAACACCTTCCCCAACTATCTCATAAAGATAGCAGCAGGGAATGCTTGCAATAGCAAATTATACATTTCTTGGTCATGCACCTCACCATCTACAAGAAAATAAAAGAGGCACATAAAAACATCTAATCACAGGTTCAGGGATAGGTGTACACTACCTTTTGTATACTACCACCACACAAGCCCAAGTATGATCTATACAGTGATCATGCAGTGGTCAGATACCAATTCAGGTTGTCATTACACAGCAGACCATACAAGTGAATAGGTAATTGATTCAAAACAGTGGCAAAATAAACAATGATTTCCAATGACTGATTAACTGAGAGTGTTGTCACTGAGAGGCCTGAACAAAGTGGAGTTAACAAACTGGAATTAAAAACAGGAGTGAACAACCTGTAAGTAAACAACCTTTTTTAATCTTCATTGCTGTTGTAACTAGATAATGGATAACATGACCGACAATTTTCTTTAGTTAACAGTCTTCCATATGTATGCACTACTTGATTAACAGTTCCAGAGTGAAAACCATTGCGACCGGTGTGAGCATGTTGCTAACCTAGAAGTTTGCATTGGAGATCGGGAGGATCAAAATTCAACACTGAGAGTGATTGACTAATATTAGAGGAGTTTGCTTCTTACTGAGCAAGAAGTTAGCCGGTTAAATGTTGGAGATTGAGTTATAGATCAGGAACACGAGTCATGTAGATGGGTTAATATGGTCAGGGGGATTTCTAGGGGTACAAGAAAAAGGAAGGCTACTTCATTTTCTGAGCTTCTTAGCAAAATTGCAAAGTGGTGTGATAATGCTAGGGCATCAGTCTCAGAAATGGCAACCCTAATGGATGTTGCTCTTCCTTACAGCCAGGAGTACGGCCCAACTAGTAGTCAGGGGACTGGTGATGCAGGTAGGAACAGACAGTTAGTGGTTATAAGGGATTCTATAATCAGGAAGATGGATAGAATAATTTGTCGCCATGACCACCTCAATTGTCTTCCTAGGGTCAGGGTTAAACATGTGGTGGAACGGGTGGATAAATTACTGAGAGGGGCATTTAGAAAATATAAGTCAGAGGAGTCAGCATTAGCCTTTGAAAATTACAAAGAGCTTAATAAAATCTTTAAAAAGATGATCAAATCAGCGAAAATACAAAATGAAAGGCAGGTGGCCAAGGACAGCAAAAGACATGCTGCAATGTATTATACCTTAGTTATACCAGCGATCTAATGATCACCGAGTGTAGTCCCAGAGTGGGACAAGTGAAAAAAAATAAAAAGTTAAAATGTAAGAAAAATATAAAAATAAAAGATACAGTAAAACATGCACACAGCATACAGGTCCCTGATGAACCATTATCTTGAATGGGGAAACGCATCAGGCATTAAGGCAATCATTGAATTTTGTGTTATTGGTCACTATAAGTGATACTTCTAATGTAGGTGTGTTTAGGGCCAGCCTCCATAGAGTGGGGCCCACTTTTTCGGGGCAGGGTCCCTGCTTTTTAGGCAGAGCTTTATAGGGAATTGCTAGGTTTTTTGATATATCTGGTGTATTTACAAATATTTATCTAGAGCTTCCCACGCCACTCTTCTAACCAAACAAGGGGATTACATCTTCATCTTCTTGAATGATACGTCTGTTGACATGAGTTATTCTCGACACCTTACTACATTGTTGATATCTATTAAGAGATAAGTTTTACTTGAAGATGTCTATATCTCATATCTAATTGTATTTTAAGATGCTATATTAAAAGTCAAATTTTAGCTTTTCCCCTCTGTTTTCTTCTTTTTGGATTACTAGTATTACTGAATGGTTAATGTTGGATTTATAATTCAGTGATTTTTCTTTTAATCAATATTGAGTTGCATTTCCCTGTTATCATTTTCCGTATTCCAGTGAATAATAGATGTAAATTGAAAATCTGCAAGATAAGTGAAATTTTTAAATTTCACCTCCTCTTTGCTTTAATTTCTGTGAAATACCTAAAGGGTTAACAAACTTTATCAGTGTTGTTTTGAATAACTTGAATTTCTTACATGGAGTCATTTATGGGGGTGTCTACCATAAGGGCCCCTCAAAGCCACATAAGAACTGGACTGGTCCTTAAAAAAAAATCAGTGTTACAAATATTCTTAAAAATGTTAAAATTTGCTACAACATTTAAGAGCCCCCAATGTCCTAAAAATATGAGATTGTTTAAAAAAATTATGCTAACATAAAGTAGACTTATGGTAGATGTTCGTTATTTACTAATTTGTTGGGTATGACTGTCTTACAGAAATTTGTAAACTTTGAAAATGCCAAATTTTTCCAAATTTTCACAATATTTTGCTATTTTTCACAAATAAACAAGGATTGTTTTAAAAAAATGAATTTCTAACTTAAAGTGCAATGTGTCACGAGAAAAAAATCTCAGGTTCATATGAAAAGGTAAAACCATTATTCTCCGATAAAGTGACACATTCAGATTTGAAAAAAAGGGCTTGGTCCTTAAGTCTAAAACAGGCTTAGACCTTAAAGGGTTAAACATATAAAAGCTGAAATGCCAGTCAGAGCATGTAGAACCCTTAAATAACAGTAATTGGGAGCTGGTCACTGGGGATCAGGAGAAGGCAGAGCTACTAAATAGGTTCTTCAGCTCTGAATATACAAAAGAAGAGAAAGTAGCTGATGGAGACGGGATCCCTGATGATCTGGGCAGGCCGAGAGCCAGTACTGTTAAAACATCAACTGATATAATAAATTGGCTGACTGTGGAATATGTGGAATACACGTAAAATTAGTGACAGGAGCATACATTATTGTCTCTGTAAAAATTTATGTCGCAGTTCACGGTGGGTCGTGAAAAATGCTTTGTGAACCCAGCCCAATTGAGTGAGATGTAACACAGAGGGCTTGTGCCACAGATGTTTTAGGACCCTAGCAACGCCCCTTGTTCTCCCTCCTCTATAATAGTGCCCCACCTTTGACTTCTTCTGTCCATGGTGCTTCCTTTGCAGTCCTAAAAGAAGAAAAATCTTACACTCACCTAACCACATTCCCATGAATTTCTCTTGTGGCTTCTTCTGCTCAATGCAGTCCTCTTATAGGCTACAGGCATATACCAGCATGTGGCTTGAGAGGACAGAAAAAAACAGGTGCAAGTTAAGGGGTTAGTCGGCTAGGCTCATTATGGTACTGCTTTTGTTAGGCCACTGATGTCTTAAGTGTGCACATTATGTCTGATAGACTACAGGTCTGAACCAATCTGCAGCCTATGAGAAATAATGGCAGGGCAAAGATCTAATAACTCTTCTCTGCCATAGTTTTTAACTAAGGGTCCTTTCACCAATTGCAGTTTTGGTGCAGTTTTAACTGCGCTTCAATTAAATTGCCTTTATTACCAGCAAGCTTCTTTCAGTTGTCTAAATTGTTCAGAAAGAAGTTTCAAGTAAATAATCAATTACTGTGTGTGAAGTCTTGTGGATTACAAACACACTAATTGTTTACTCACTTTCTAAACAGCTTAGACAAGTGAGAAAAGCTTGCTGGTAATAAAAGTTTAAAAACTGCACAAAAGCTGCGCTGTGTTAAAACAACCTAAGGCCATGTCCCCATGGCACCGCTTTGCGGCTGGTTTTTCAGAAGGTTTGCGGTTTTGCAAACCATCTGAAAAACCGGCCACAAACTTTTCCATGGGCCGCTATGGAAAACCCGTGCAGCAGTCCCCACTGCACGGGTTTTCCGCCCGGCGTTTTTTCAGACTGCTGGCCTCCCATAAAAACATTCTACCGGTTCATTCTTCCGTCCCGTTTTCGGAAGGAATATGAATAAGTGAATGTGAAGAGGGAGGGCTCATTGTGGAGAAAAGCCGTCCTCCCGCGGCCGTGTGCACGGCACAAAAAATGGACAAATGCCGGTCGGTTAAACCGACCGGTATTTGTCCTGTGCCGTGGGGATGCGCTCTAAGTCTGCTTCTTGATGAGATGAATACAGTTGAAAGTGGCACATACTGGGGTCACCAGGTAACAAAAATCATGGGCATTTGCCTGGATGCCTGGTGAAGCCCATGTCACAGTGGCCTGGGATCCAACGACCCACAGACACTCTGCCTGGTAGAGCAGATGCTCTAATCTGTGCTGGATTCTACTGTAATTATGGAGAATTAGATAAAACAGAGTAGCAAAAGTATATGCTATAGACAAAGAGATGGCTCTGCATGTCCGTAGCTCACATGTGGGAGATGTACTCTATTTTTTCACCATATGTATAATTTTTTTCAGCTGCTGTAGAGCACACCCACTCTAAGCTAAGCTGTACACTTCAAACATGACACCCTCTGGAAGATTTTAGAACTAACAAGAATATTTCTTTTCATACTTATTTCTACATCCTTAAACTTTATAATAAAAATAAAATGTAACACACCCATTACCACACAATTTTGTATATTAGGACAGAATAAATAATCCTTTTATAAGGCAAGACCTTGGTCTTTTGGTTGCAAGTTTTGAGGTTTCCTTTTTTCTCATTAGAGATGGTGCCTTGAGACGGGCATAGGAAGTTCAGATGAAAGAGACGTATGATTTCAGATCACCAGCAGAGCGAAGAGACCGTGTGGGATGGTAGACAGAGATGAGGAAGGAGATGTATGATGGTGTAGCACTATGAAGATCTTTATGGGTGAGATTGATGAGTTTCTGTTGTATTCTGTACTGGATGGGCAACCAGTGCAGTGACTGGCACAGGGTAGAGGCATCAGTATAGCGGCTGAAAAGAAAGATGATCCTGGCTGCTGCATTCAGGACAGACTGGATAGGGGAGAGTTTACAGAGAGGGAGACCAATAAGCAAGGAGTTACAGTAGTTAAGACAAGAAAGTATAAGAGCAACAATAAGAGTCTGGGTTGTTTCCACAGTGAGAAATGGAGGGATTCTGGAGATGTTCTTGAGGTGTAGGTGACAGGAGTGGGCAATGGATTGAATATAAGGGATTGAATATAAGGGGTGACAGGAGTGGGCAATGGATTGAATATAAGGGATTGAATATAAGGGGTGACAGATAGATCAGAATCTATATTTACTCCAAGAAAGCGGGCCTGCTGCCTAGGATTTTTGGTGGGTCGGTTAGTAGATGGTGGAAAGACAAAAAGTTCAGTTTTAGTGAGGTTTAGTTTGAGATACGAGAGGACATGATGTCAGAGAGAGCAGACAGACAGTTACTGGTATTTTGTAGCAGGGTGGGAGTAATGTTTCAGGAAGAGGTATATAGCTGATTCTATTATACTGTATATGAATTATGACATTTTTATTTAATTTGTGTTACAATTTATAATTTTACATGTGCACGATGGCTTATTTAACTTTGTATGGAACTGTTATTTGGGAACTGTGTAGTGACACTATATTTCATTTGCATATAGTATTATAGTTATTAAATGAAAAGTACCAATGAAAACGTTCTGGAATACATTATTATCACTCTTTCTAAAAAGGGAACCACCAGTTGTAAATACAACTCTATATACCTATAATATTCCAGGTCTAGGGTACAATTATGGGATCTTATGAAACAGATCTTAAATATACATCTAAATTACAGGATGGAATTGCTCATCCTAAGATGTATATCAAATATGAGTAACCATGACCAGTTTAAACATGCAATTTTTATAGCTGTTAATGTAACTGTCATGGTTAGACTTCCTTCCTCTAGAACCTGTGTGGGGAAGTACTCTTCCTGCTGGGATACTACTAAATATTCATGAAGAATATCTGCCCAGTACTGTAAAACTGACCTGATAAAATATATCTATATCTAGCAGAGCTGCATCAATTATATTAAATTTGGACTGAATTTCATGTTGTTTTACAGCATCTGCTTAAACAGGTACTCTGAATTTCATCTATAGAACTGTTGACTTCAACAGTTTATTATATATACTCATTTAAATATGACCTCTTATTTGATTAGTTTTACTTAGAATCAAAAATATGGCTTAAAGCGCTAGAATTATTTAATATACCTTTGTACAAACTAAAAAATATAGAATTTTTTACAAATTACAAACAATATCAACTTTTGCGAAAAAATAAATGACTTGCAACAATCACTTCTGAAGCTACTTTGATCAGTGCATTTCTGAACTAGCAATTGTGCAATTTAAAGAGGATGTATCGCTTCTTTAGTTCGGCTGATTCACACTGCCCTCAGCTTCTCAACTCTGCTAATGCAGGGGCGTTTCTTCCCCTCCCAGCTGGGTGACATCATCCCCTCCTTCACTGTGCATGCTGGATCCCGGACTCCCCCCCCCCCCTCTCTGAGTCCACATGTCACTGTGTCTCTCCCTGCAGTCTTATTTTGTAAGAGCTGTATACATACCACATACTGTATTCAATCTAGACTGAGCAACTGAACTCTTCTCCTCTCACAGCTGGAGATGCTCTATGAACGGCACAGATCTCGCTTCTATGCTGGAGAGTTAGGCACCGGGACAAAACTGTTTTGTTTTCTCATTGTAGAATCTGTTGCAGTCTGTTTCTGCTGGGTGTGGAGAGAGAAAATGCTACGGCCCCTAACTCTGAGTCAGGCAGGGATCGACACAAATTGTGCTATTTCCTGATTGTGTAAGCCCTTCAGTGTAATTCTGTTTCTTCTCCCTGTATAAAGTGAAAATGTAATGGTCCCTTACTCTGAGTGAGAGACACAGCTCCGTGAATTCGACTGGGGGCTGTACAGAATGTAAATGATCTCTCAGCTAGTGAAATGCAAGGAGGAGGGATCTGGAGGGATTCGACCAGGAATGGATATCAGTGTAAACAAAAACACAAGATAAGGAATACTGTGAATACAAGACAGCTTTGCTAATGACATCCAATTGCAAAGTTGCTTGTTTTCACTGTCCCCTTATTCTGAAGACCATTTAATGAAATGATAAAACCCCTTTAATTATATTGGAATGTTTTATTTAGCAGCAGGATAGATACAGAAAAATAAGAAATACAAATGTAAGCTCTTTGTGTAACAGGTGAGAGGGTAAAGCGGGTCGTGAACCCACTGGACCACTGCCGGGCTTGCTCCGAGGGAGCATAACTAAGCAGCTTTCAGCATCTTCACAGAGCCTTTAATGGTAAGGATGGCGTTCCCAACGGCCGCCAGGTGCGACCTCAGAGCAGTCCCCAGCAGTGGCAGCTGACCAGACAGGCCAGAAGTGCTAAAGCAAGGCACCAAAAGAAAAAGGGATAAGGTACAGCAGACTAGGTGTAGAGACGGGCAGGAACAGAACAGACATAGAGACAGAACTACGGGGATGTTCAAACGGCATCTTTTAGATGTTTCGGACCCAAAACAGACCCAAATATGCATCTAACAATGTGTAGTGTGATTTACATTGCTTTCAATGTAAGACAAACATCGGTGTTCAGATGAGGGATCGCTGATGCATGCTTTACATGTGTCTTTGTGAAGCATCTTTTGAATTCGTTCAAAGAATTGTCATGTCAAATCTTGATCCATTTGATGAAGCGGATACCCTATTTAGAACTATAGGGTACGTTTCTGCTGCAGCAAAAACGCATCCAAACACGCACCACACTTTGGGTGCATGTTGGATGCATTTTATGCAGCGCCTTTGAATACGTCTTTTGGATCCAAAAAACATATTCAAAACACTGAGTGAACATACCTTAAAAAGATATGAAGGCCAAACAGATGCCAAAGGGGAAAGTTAAACAGAGGGCAAGATACAAAACATAAACGAACACAGGACACAACACCAAGAACATGATAGGAAACAAAGCAGAGACTCAAGATAGGACATTAGCTAGGAACTAAGGCATGATATCACAATAGACAGGATATTTCATAAATTCACAGTTCTCATGGTAAAAGAGGCTTTTATCTTCTGGAGATTGAATCCTTTTTTTTCTGCAGACGAAGGGAATGTCCCCTCATGATTTTTACATGAAATAGCTTTCCACCATACTTTTTGTAGGGGCCATTTATATGCCTATATAATTTAATTATGTCTCCCCGGAGCCGTCTTTTCTCAAGACTAAATAAGGAAGACCATGACAGGGAAACTCAGAGACAAAGCCTCAGACAGACACATGGCAGCAGACCAACAAACACCATGCAGGATCCCACAAGGACTGCACTAATGCAACAAGGATCAGGCAGAGAGCGTAAGGAGAAACAGGCTTATAACCACAGACATGGAAGGAGATTGGCAGAGAAAGCCCAACCCCACTGCGCACTGTGGAAATAAATGAGACCATAATGTGGCTTCCGCACACTATAGAGCAAAAATGAAATAGTGCAGCAGCCAAGATGGAGGAGCAGCATGGACAGCAAGGAAAAAGCCGCACAGCAACCGCAAATGGGTAAACAGTGGCGACAAGAGAGTTAACAATGACAGCGCACCACAACAGGAACACAGCCACGTCTGCGGTTTGCAGCAGAGGCTGCGGCATAAGGACAGGGCAGAAGCAGGAACACGGCCATGTCCGCGGCCCAGAATGGAGACCATAGCATGGACCATGACACCTTATATGTAGTATTGCTTGAATGGTGCCCTTTATGGCTTGACAAAGGATTTCCCAAAATTCTGAAAAGATTTGAGTTTTGGACATTTCACCATAGGCCCAATGCTAAGGTAACAGGAATTGACATTGGATGTGACATCCGACATCACGTCTGGTTACAATCACATTAGGCCTTCGTTAAATAGGTAGAATTGTTGAAAAAAATACATACATCCATGGAGTTCAACCAAGGGAGGGAAAATGTGGATGAAGGGAGGGAGATAGAGAGTTTTTAAGCTTAGTTTCTCCTACTGATTAAGACTTACCCATAAGGCAAGAACCACTCTGCTCTAAGGAAGATTTCAGTCCTTATCCCTAAGTTGTCATGAGATTGGTTCCAGAATTTTTGTTCGGCTACATATGTATGTATATTATTTAGTAGCAAGTGGTCATCTTTGTCTTTCTTAAAACCCTTACCTGTTCTTGATGTGACCAACAACTCAGGTAGGCTATTCCATAAGTTCTCATTGTGAAAGAGGCTTTTCTCTTCTGGAGATTGAATTCTTTTTTCTCCAGACGAAGGGAATGTCCCCTTGTGATTTTTCACATGAAATAGATTTCCACTATACTTTTTTAGGGGCCATTTATATGCCTATATAATTTAATTATGTCTCCCTGAAGCCATCTTTTCACAAGACTAAATAAGTTTAATTCTTTTAACCTCTCCTTATAACTGAGATGCTCCATTCCCCTTATTAGTTTGGTTGCTCGTTTTTGCACTCTCTCTAGCTCCATTACATCATATCTATAAAGTGGAGCCCAGACATGAACAGCATATTCCAGATGTGGCCGCACCAATGTTTTATATGGCTGTAATATTGCATCCCTGTCCTATGAGTGCATGCCTCTTTTAATGCATGTCAATATCCTGCTGGTTTTAGAGGCTGCTGATTGACATTGCATGCTGTTCTATAGTCTATGATCTACAAGTACACCAGATCTTTGTCAACAAGCGATTCTACCATCCCCCCCCAGGACATATGATGCCTGTAGATTATTAGTAAATGGATGCAGAACTTTACATTTACCCACAATGAACCTCATTTACCAGTGGATGCCTAAACACTCAGTGTGTCCAGATCTGCTTGCAATTTATGAACATCATCCATAGACTGCATAACACTACATAGCTTGGTGCAAAATGAAAACAGTGCGATTATTACCCTCCCCCATATCATTAATAAATACATTGATCAAAAGAGGACCCTGTACTGAGCCTTGGGGTCACCACTTATAACCGGGGACCATTCAGAGTAGGAATCATTTACCATTACTCTCTGAGAACAATCCAATTGCCAGTTTTTAATCCAATTATTTCTAACCCAATGGATTCTAATTTACCCAACAAACGCTTTTAGGGGACAGTGTCAAACGCCTTTGCAAAGTCTAAAAACACAATATCCACAGCCGCCCCGCTATCCAGACTTCTACTCCTCCTTCATTAAAGCAGATCAGGTTGGTTTGACAACTTCTGTTCTTAGTAAAACCATGCTTGCAATCACTTATAATGTTATATTCAGTCACATATTCCTGTATATAGTCCCTTATGAGCCCATTAAACAGTTTTCTCACAATTGTTGTTAAACTTACTGGTCTATAATTACCTGGGCAAGAACTAGACCCTTTTTGAAGATAGAAACCACATTTTTTTGCACCAGTCTACTGGCACTATATCAGTCATTAGAGAATCTATAAATATCATATACAGAGGAACACCGATAACTGAGCTGATCTCTTTAAGAACCCTTAGATGTAAGCCATCTGGGCCTGGAGTCTTCAGTTTATTGCCTTGGATCATTTCCATACTCAGCCAATTTATTATATCAGTTGTTGTATTAACAGTACTAGCACGGCCTACATCCATATTGACCCACCTACATCAGTACTGACATCGCACCCTCTGCTTTGGCACAACCCCCATCAGTATTGGCAATGCCTACATCAACACTGACACAGCCCCCATTCGCTACCATCTCCTCTTTTGTATATAAAGCGCTGAAGAAATCATTTAGTGGTCTTCTCCTGATACCCAGTGACCAGCTCCCCATTACTGTTATTTGGCTTTTTGGCATTTATATGTTTAAATAATTTCTTGGGGTTTGTTTTGCCATCCTTGGCCACATGCCTTTCGTTTTGTATTTTAGCCGATTTGATCACCATTTTACAGATTTTATTAAAGGGGTTGTATCGCTACAAAGATAATGTCTCAGATTATGGGGACAGTAAAAATAAGCACTTTTGTAATTGGGTTGCATCACCTCAGTCACTTGGTGTAGTAGAATGAGCTTTTCTGTGAATCTGTTTCTATTTCCGCTGCTGCTAGTTGGGACACGCCAATATGACAAAGGTGGACCCGTATATTAGGAAAATTATTCTTCTTTATTCCAAAAGCGACATACTTTCATACAATCAATAAAAGCACAGGGACACGCCGCCTTTACTGTGTTTGGCTAGTTGGGACACACCCCGGTCGGATCCCAACCCTGGACACGCCCCCTGCACTGTGATTGGCTGACTGACATTTCATTCAGCCTGTTGGGACACACCCCCGAGACTGTAAATGCCCCAGAAACGCCCCCTGCACTGTGATTGGCTGTTTGCACACTCTGTATTTACTCCCCTCTGAGCTGTTAAAACCGATAGTGAAACCAAGGGCTGCTGGCTCTATACTCCTCTCTCAGCTCTAAGGTGAATGATCTGACTAATTACAGACTGTGTAACTCTTAGATCCCCTCATTTAAAACAGTGTTACATCATGTGCTTCCTCCATATTAAACAGTCTTAGTCCCCTGTCTGATAATAGAGGGGAGGAGGGAGTGGGCAGTGTGCATTCCTCATATTTCATCAGTTCAGTGTGCATTTCATCAGTTCAGGCTGTGTGTATAACTGATTATAGCACAGCAAGGAGCTTGTGGAGCCTGGGAGGCAGCTGATAGCTTTGCAGACACATGAGATCACTGCAGGAGGCTGTAGAGCTGTCCAGACAACCTTCTGCTTCCCTGCCTCACACACAATGAGGATGTCACAGGTCTTTAGTGAGGAGAGACACGCCTGCTGAGAGGAAAGACTCGCCCCTGGATTTTAAATTCTCATAGAATCAGCTCAAGAGTCCGAACAGTTCAAACGACAAAACCCCTTTAAGCTCTTTGTAATTTTCAAAGGCTGATTCTGACCCCTCTGACTTATATTTTCTAAATGCCCTTTTTATTATTATTTTTTTATTATTATTTATTGCCCTTTTAACAAGAGGTAGAAGTCATGTTGGATTTAATTTTAATCGCCTTTACTTGTTGCCTATAGGAATAAGTTTTGATATATACTTCCCTTAAGTATATTTAAATCCCTCCCATTTGGCTTCTACCTCACCATTTGATAATAGCTGCTCCCAGTCTATGTACTGCAGTGCGGCCCTCAATAAGGGGAAATTGGTCTTATTCAAATTAAATGTTTTTGCCCTTCTGTTCTGTGTTTGTTTTCTCTGCAGCCTATACTAAAATTAGTAGGCTAGAAATATATTGTGGTTGCTATACCAAGATTTTCAGAAACAGTGACCGCTCCAACAAGAAATTACCAGATCCAACAAATCATTACTTCTAGTGGGATCTTCCACAAACTGCCCCATTAAATTATCTTGTAACAAGTTGAGGAACTTCTTCCCCTTTGTAGTTAAAGCAGAACCATGACCCCAGTCAATATCAGGGTAATTGAAATTGCCCATTATCACCACTGTACCCGCCTGTGCTGCCTGCTTCATTTGTTTATGCAAATGTCCCTCTATCTCCAAAGTGATGTTGGGGGTAGTAGCATATCTACAGGGGTCCCAGTGGTCGCACTTGTGAACAGGCCCTTGAGCTAGGGGGCCCTGCAGGCCCCCCCCCCCCACACACACACACACTGCTGTAGCTCTTGTACGTATCGCTGGGTTACAGAGACCCAACAATATGTAACTTTATAACAAGAGCGGCACGGAAATTGTTATACCCTGGTCAGGATCCAGTAGGGGGTTGGGCCCGCCGGGGCTGTCAGAAGGCCAGCAGTGTTGATGTGAAGAGGAGAAGCACAGGCAGGCTTCATCAAGAGGTAAAAGGAGAATTTGCATGCGCTTCCTCTCTCATGTATATGCTGAGTCTGTTGCTGGGTCTCTGTGATCCAGTAATAATGTCTTAGCAATGTGGGTGGTGCCAGGGGGCAGAGCATGAATAGGACTAGGGGGCAGTGAAGAGCACAAAAAGAGTTGGGTATAAAGCAGATAGACAGCAGGGTTTGGGTCTGCCTGCAGCTGGAACATATGCAAACTTGGTAGCCCACCCACTGCCCATCATTAGAATACGTGCAGCATGGGGGGAGGATGGCAACAGGAAGAGGAAGTGCTCATTAGAGCTGATCTTCTCCATTGTGTAGCAAACATTTGGCCCAGGTACAACATTTTGGAAGTACAAATGAGGCACCAGGTATTACTTGTCAGGTATGAGGCACTAGGTATTACCTAGTGCCTCATATCTGAGAAGAAATGGTGACTTCAGACAATGTTTCTGCATACATTTGTGGTATGCGTTGAGGTTCCGGGAAAATAGGTACCTCGGAGGATACCGTAGCGCAACTGCAGCAACCTAGTAGGGGTAATTGGGAAACGTAGCCAAACATGGGCTTCGTTTTGCTTTATTTGCCAATGTATACGACTACGTTATTGTGTCTCATAAAATAAACATATGCACTGGCAAATAAAGCTAAACGTAGCCCACACTTGGCTACGTTCCTCCATTTACCCCTAGGAGGCCGCCACGGCTGTGTTATGGTATCTGCTGGGATACTTTTTTTCCCGGAACCCCGACAGATACCACTTATGTATGCAGAGACATTGTGGGCACCCACCCTAACACCTACTGCCTCACATGAGAAGCAACACCTGGTACCTCATAACTGAAAACTTCTGAGGTATTAGGCACTAGGTGCTACTTCTCTGTTATGGGAAGGGTATATTTCTCACTGTGTTATGGCAGGTTTTTTTTTACATTTCTTATTTTTACATTTAATTAACTACTTGCCTGCCGACTATACGTGTCTGATGATGGTCATTTATCTCTGCATGGATGCTCTGGATCGTCCTTGCACAGACCACAGCTGTACACTAATTGTACAGCTCCGTGGGTGGAGAGCCGGCTATCAGCAATAGCTGGACTCTTTACTGAGAAGACAGGGATGTTTTATTACCATCCCTAGTTTCTTAATCACTATATATACAGCATTCAATGAGCGCTGTATACACAGACAGGCAGAAAACCTGTGGCAACTTCCTGCTCCAGGCACTAATGGTCCATGACTGCCGAGACTCGGTGACTACCTGAGCTGGTTGGTCTTATCAGACCCAGATTAGCTCTGCTGTCAGTGCAGGGGATGTATTTCCCCTGTAACTGGGGCTAATATACCAGCCCCAGTTACAGAGGATATCACCCCCAAAAAAGTGACATTAAAATGCTTCTCAGAGGTCTTTTTACCTTATGAGGGCACACTATGTAAAACTAAATAGCAAAACACACAAAATAAAATATTAATAAAATAAATACGAACAGCCCAAAATATAACTTTTAGTCATGTTCCCTATGACTTTAAAACTTTATCTCACCTGTATATAAATGTCTGTGATGGAACAGTGACACAATTACACAACCTCTTTTAGCAGAACTTTGCTGTTAAAAAAAATAAAGGAATTTTATTCTCGCTAAGATAGGCCATCAATGCCTGATAGGTATCAGTCTAACCTACGGGACTCATACCTATCTCCTAGATAAACCCTGAAACTTCTCCATTCTGAATGGAGAGGTGGTCAGTAATCTCCCATAGACATTATAAATGCAGTGAAATTTTTATTTTGCTGTAAATGCAGGAGCAGGGGGCTTAAGCGTACTTCTTGCACTTGGGCTCATGAACCCTTAGCTATACCCTTGGTTGAGGGGGGCTTTAGATTACGCTGCCTTGTATTTCCACCTGCAAGGTTTCCACATCTTCACCATCTTCACTCGCTATTGCCTCTTTCACACTTGATTTCATATCACTCCTTACATACAGACACACTCCTCTTCCATTCCTGTTTGCCCTGTCCTTTTTAAAAAGAGTAAAACCTTGAAGGTTAACAGCCCAATTATCTGAGAAGTCCAGCCATGTCTCAGCAACACCAACCACATCATTCTGTTCCTCTAAAACTAGCACCTCAAGCTTTCCCATTTTGCTTGCTAGACTGCTGGCATTTGTGAACAGATTCTTCAAGTTCCCATCCAGTTCAACACATAGATGGCATGGGATTACATTAGATATTGTGGGTAGAGATGAGCGAATCGATTCTAAAGAAGTGGAATTCATTTATAGTTTCAGGAAGAATTTGGTTCTGAATGAAGCCGAAGTTCATGGCAATTCATGGTAACAAATCTAAAATGGCCGCGAGCACATGGCGTGATGTGGAATGGCGTGACACGGGGCAAAGAACTATGGGAGGAAGAAAGGAACACCCTCAATGACATGTGCAGACAGACAGCCAATCAGAAGCGAGCCAGCTTCTGTGATGTCACAGCCCTATAAAGAGGGCAGCCATGTTTAAATTCTGCCATTTGTCACTGTGTCTCGTATGAACAAGCATTTCTATGTAGCTGCACTAGATTGCACCCTGTGCAAAATACTTCTAATTTTAGAGTTACTGGGATGAAATACCCAGGGTGTGTGTCATATAGACACCTCATCCTAAACCAGCGTTTTTTATTTTTTCAAAGAGTTATTTTTTCACTTATTGTGGGGAACTCTGTGTCAAATCCAGTGTTTGTATTTCTCCCATACGAGGGTGTCGGCAGTAATTTTGCATTGACATCACTGATCATTTTGCCCTTCCTTTGATCCATCAGTGTTTGCTTTCAATTGGTCAATAATCCATCATTATTACTAAAGCCAAAACAAAACAGGAATTGATCAAAAAAAGAGATAACAAGTAAATGGAATATTTGCATGGCTGATGTCTTTTGTATGCACTCCTGCTTTTGGCTACCAAATCATCAGACAATCCTGATGAAAACAAAGGACCATGCCATACTGGCCTTACAGCTTCTCAGAAGACACAATCGGTTATGCTTGTCCTTTTCATTCCTTATGATAGATTTACAGAAGGGGAAAACCAAACATAGTTGCAATATCCTAGAGTGATGGAGGGTGAAAACAGCATTAGGAAACCACAGGGTTGTTGAGTAAAAGAGTGGTCAGTTGGCAGCAGCATGAGTAGTTTACAGAGTGGCACAATGACAGATTGTGGAGGTGCCAGCAGTATGAGTAGTAAAAATAAAGGCTGTCCCAATGGCCTATATTTTTCTGAACACAAATTAACATATCATATAAAAGTATAAAAAAAAGTATTTTGTAAAATTTTAATTATAAAAATACCTCTCTATAGAGAAGAACAGAAGCTCATTGTTCCATTGTTTGGAATGCAGCAGCCATTGTTGAATTGTGGCATTGTACACACATTATATACACGTTTGGCACAATACTAATGTGCCAAAGCACCACAGCTTGCCAAACATATAGACTAGGCACAAAAAACCTACGGCACCATTTGTGAGTGCACATGCACCACATTTATATATTCAGGTGCATTATACACTAAAAAAAAAGCCAAAAAAAAGAAATGGTGTTGAGGTGACAAGTTTCATACGTGTCACCCAAAATTTGACATTTTTTGGTGCATATTTTTTTCACAATGGAAAACATTTTTAAAGTGCTGTAAAACACCTTCATACATTTTTGAGGAAAGCTATAAATAAACCCTTTTAAGAAATGCTGTACAACTTCTAGTTGCACCAAAATTTTTAAAATATCCCCTAACTTTTTTTGCGGGTTTTTCCACTAAAAAAAAGGGAAATTATTTTTTGATTTGGCCAAAATTTTTTAAAAAAAACCCCCATCCTTGGGGAAAATTTCACCAAAAAAAGATTTAACCCCCCCAAAAAATTGTTTAAACCCAAACCCCCTTTTTAGGGGGCCCCCCTTACCCCCCCCCCTAACCCAAATTGGGGGGTTTTCCCCCCAAAACATTTAGTTTTTCCAGGGTATTGAAAGGAAATTTCTAAGTCCACGGCTGTTAAGTGTTTGTTTTTATTTAACATCTTAGAAATTGACCTGTTTTCATTTACTCCTAGCTGTAAACCTTAAAAAAAATAAACTTTTAAAATAATGCAAAGTTATAATTTATCTCTCATTTTCAGAACAAATGGTGGGAAACATTTTAAAATAATTTTTGAACCAGCATAAAAGGGGGAAACCCTATGCAAATTTTATGCCATACAAGTTGAAAATGTTTTGTTCAAATATTGGGGAAACACTCAATTGGTTT
>JAODAL010059087.1:0-21699 GCA_025379985.1 Phyllomedusa bahiana
CCTTTGTACAAATCCCACGATTAGCGCCAATCCGAGACGCACTGAGTGAGATAGAAGTTTTAAAAAGTTATATGGATTACATATGGTGATTTTGCCAGCACTGACAAAAGGCGGCAGTTACTATGAAATAATGTGTAAAACAATTTGCGTACAAGTGCACGATTAGCACCAAACTGAGACCCACTGAGTGAAATAGAAGTATTAAAAAGTTATATGGATTAATATGGCGGCCTTCTCACCACTGACAACAGGCGTAATTTACTATCAAATATATATAACACAATATGCGTACAACTGAGCTCTTTGCGGCAAACAGACGCACAGACTGCAATAATAGTATTTAAATGTTATAAGGATTAATATGGAGGCCTTAACACCGCTAACAGGCGTAATTTACTATAAAATATGTGTAACACAATATGCGTTCAACTGAGCTCTATGCACCAACCAGACGCATGGACTGCAATAAGAGTATTTAAATGTTATATGGATTGATATGGTGGTCTTCGCACCACTGACTACAGGCTCAATTTACTATAAAATATGTATAACACAATATGTGTACAACTGAGCTCTTTGCGGCAAACAGACGCACATACTTCTATAAAACTATTTAAAAGTTATAGGGATAAGTTGCCGGTTTTTGGGAACAATGACACGCAGTGATTGCACTAGAACTGTTAAAAAAGGGACAATTTCACCTCCTATCAGAGGTCTGCTGGCCAAAAAAGTGGTAAAAATCAATGCTTTTTTCAATTCAAGTTCACAGAACATACTGAGCTGCACAATATCTCCCTTCCTCTCCAAAGCCTCTCCTCCTGACACCCCCCCCCCCCCCCCCCCGCAGCTCCGCGGCTGTACACACCAGTAGATATCTTTGAAACTTTCTCTAACTAAATAAGAAGTGAAATTCTCTAATCTAACTATATTCTAAGCTATAAATAGGTGGATGGTTTCTTGTATTAGAAGAGACTATCTCTCAGAGCTGTTAGAACAGCTATTGGTTTAAACGTCGAGACTTCCTGCGGTGAAGTTTCATAGACAGAGAATGAGCTGAACAGGAAATGCAGTTGCATAGATAAAACAAGGTCACGTGATTTTTGCAGCCAATGAGATCCATACACCGCAACGTGGTGACGTTGTACATCCTCCTCACCCCCCTCTATCCTCGGAGCTTATAATAAACAGTATATGTAATAGGTGACATAACAGAACTATGTACCTCCCCATATTATCCACCACTGCCCTAGTAAGACTAAAGCGAACCGCTCGACTAAGACAGAGAGAGACTCCCCTGGCACAGTTTGTGCAGGTCAAGTGATAAGACCATCCAAACCAAGGTCGAATGAGTGATGATTAGAGATGGGCGAATCGATTCTAATGAAGTGGAATTTGTTTAGAATTTCTGGAAAACTTCGGTTTAAGATAAGGCTTAATGATCATAGGTCCCAGATCAGGCTGTATAAAAATAAAATGGTGAAATTAGAAGAAAAAAAAATGCAATGGAGAATAGGGATAAAAAAACTCAAGTGAAAAAATTTGGAGAGTCCACGGTCGCACGACATTTTTTATGAATGCAGACATAATGTATGCGACCTAAAATGTTGTATCATAGAGGAAATTCAGAGTAGTACAAGTGAAAATATAACAACACAGTTATTAAGGAGAGAAGTCTACTGGATTAACCAGTTACAGACCTTAGCGCCTTGTGGTCTTAATGAAGAGTGTAGGTGGAGCGTGTACCTTTAGGTCTCCCCCACCTCCCTACTTGTAGGGACGGTATAGTAGGTTATAATAATAAAAATAAAAAATAATGTGTAAGAGTTTAATAAAGATAATGAATTAAACATATGAAAAGTGAAGTTAAAATCACGTACCCACTAATACCGATGTTTTTAAATACGTTGTTGTTTTTAATGGTCTGTTTAGTATATAAGTAGAACCGTTTCAACATCCCAGAATGCTTGACAAAGGGGGCGGACCTCGAAACGTAGCAGGTGCAAACGAGCACGGAGGTGATGGAGGTTACACGCTCAGAGGAACAACAGGTCTCAGCTTGTGAATAAGTCTGCATGGACTGAAAGGTTGGACTTTGTATCTTACCCTGTAACGGTTACCTATCTATATACTTTTTAAAAGTTCCTATTGTGCTATATATGCATATTTTTGGCATATCTTTTGTATCGATTAAAAAGAAAGAAAAAAATTTACAGATCCATGGCAAGAGTATATATATATATATATATATATATATATATATATATATATATATATATATATATAAAGTTTGCACACATTGGGATTGGGGAATCCTATAACTCAGCCACTTTATGGTAACTGGGGAAGAATTACTAACTGAGTGAGACTACGGTTATGAAGATATAGCATTTTGTTTTCCCCACTAACCTCACCTAAAGCAAAGATGTCGTTTGACAAAATTTATGAAATTACGAGAAACAAAGCTGACACCTACAACTTCACTGAAGAAGAAAGGGACAATATTTTGAAAATAACAGAAAAGGCCGGCTTGCGTTGGAGGTCAGCTGACAATCAGCAAACAGATGATTATGGAAAGAAATTGGAAACGCTAAAGAAAAAAGAACTTAATTTAACACTACATGTGTTACAATCTAGAGCAGGTTAGAGTCTTAAGTTGTGACTATGGGTACCTGTTTGTATGAAGCGTAGTCGACAAGCCAGAGGTCGGTAACGTGCGGACAGTTTCAGTCTTTTGAGGCAGGAAGCGTAGTAGGTAAGGAAAGCAAGGGCAACTAGCACAATAGAGTAGACAGCTAAACTGGACAGGAGCAAGATTATCAGCGGGGCACAATAACCTCACAAAGAGGAAGTTTCAAGGCTGGGCTTAAATAGGAAGTTCATGAGTTGAGCAAGATGAGGTCACAGGGCAAGGCTGGAAAAACAGGGAACTAACAAGATTCAGCACTGGAGCTGTCCAAGGACCAGATAGCTCAGTGAGCAGGGTAACGGTCTGGGATGCAAGGGTCCTGGAGATTGATTCCTGACATTAGTCCCCTCCTTTCAGGATGGCCTCTGGACATCTCAGAGGATGGCTTTATTGGATGTTTCCGATGAAAGGCACTTGTAAGGCTAGGGGCATGAACATTATTTTTTGGTTCCCAAGAATTTTCTTCTGGTCCATAGCCCTTCCATTGCACAAGATACTGCAATTGTCCTCTGAAAATTCTAGAGTCTAAAATTTTCTCGACTATGTATTCTTCCTGCCCTTGGATCTTAACTGGTGCAGGAGGTGGCTGATTTCTTCCTGGAAAAGGATTTTCGTTGAATGGCTTGAGCAATGACACATGGAACACCGGATGGATTTTCAGTTTGCTAGGAATTTTTAAGCAAAAGGCCACTTGGTTAATTTGTGCCAAAATCTGGAAAGGTCCTATAAATTTCTGACCCAACTTTGAAGATGGAACATGTGTTCTTAGATTTTTAGTAGATAGCCAGACCTTATCAACGACTTTAAAGTTGGGGGAAGCTTTGCGATGTTTATCTGCTGATTTCTTGTATTGTTCTTGAGCTTCTAGTAGGATCTCTTTTAGTTTTTCCTGAGTTTCTTTCAATTTAGTTAATCTGTGGGTAACAGCAGGAATAGGCGTACTTACTGGTAGATTTGGAATAAAGACTGGGTGTAGCCCAAAGTTAGCATAAAAGGGGCTTTGTGATGTAGAATTATGTTTGGCGTTGTTGTAAGCAAACTCCGCAGTTGGTAAATAGTCCAACCAGTCATCCTGGAGGTAGGAAATAAAACAACGGAGGTATTGTTGCAGAGTTTGATTAGTCCTCTCAGTCTGGCCATTGGACTGGGGATGAAAAGCAGTAGAGAGATTTACAGTGACTCCTAAGGCAGTACAGAAGTTTCTCCAAAATCGTGATGTAAATTGTAGACCTCTATCTGAAACTACATTGTCAGGAATTCCATGCAGCCTAAATATTTCCTTGGCCATCAATTCTGCAGTTTTTTCAGCAGTAGGGATTCCTTTGGTTGGTATGAAATGGGCCATCTTAGTAAGATGGTCCACAACAACAAGGATGGTAGTCATTTCCTTAGATGGGGGCAGATCCACAATGAAATCCATAGGAATTGACCCCCAGGGTCTGGATGGAACTGGAAGCGGTTGAAGAAAACCTAGAGGAGAGGATCGTGGTACCTTGTTTCGTGCACATGTTAAGCAAGAGGAAACATACTTTTTAACATCTCTCTTACAATTAGGCCACCAAAATGAACGAAGCAGTAGTTAGACTCCAAGATGACCTGCAAGTTTAGAATCATGGACTAGTTTGAGGACTTCAAGTCGAGCGGATTCAGGTACATATAACCTGTGTTCCTGCCTCCAAAACCCTTCTTTGAAAAAGAGATCCACATCTTTAGAAGGATGATTAAGAAAAGAGTCATTTTGGTATCCATCTCTGAACCTTGTTGAAAGTTCTTTGGAGTCAAGAATTCGTACTAAATTTTTGGGAGACAAAATAGTGGACTCCGTTTTAGACCTCTCCTGTGGTTCAGCCAGAATCCTGGACAAAGCATCAGCCTTGCCATTTCTTGAACTGGTCGATAAGAATAAAAATAAATTAAATCTGGAGAAAAATAAGGCCCACCGTGCTTGTCTTGCCAATAATCTCTTTGCTGTACGGATGAACACTAAATTTTTGTGGTCTGTAAGTACAGTTATGGGATGATTGGCTCCTTCCAAAAGTTGCCTCCATTCAGAGAAGGCAACTTTAATGGCTAACAGTTCTTTATTCCCAATGTCATAGTTTCTTTCTGCAGATGACATGGTATGAGAAAGAAATGCACATGGATGAAGTTGCATTTTGTCTCCAACTCGTTGAGACAGGACCGCTCCCACAGCAGAGTCTGAGGCGTCTACTTCAACAATGAAAGGTAACTCAGGATTTGGATGGACAAGTATGGGTGCAGAAGTAAAGTATGTCTTTAATTTGTTGAAGGCTACCTGTGCTTCTGGAGACCATTAGTGTTGAGCGATTGCGTTGGCTACGCCGGGCCTCCAACCACTGTCACACCCTCTGTCTCTGCCCGCTACTCCTCCGCCACCACCAAGCGTTCCTCAGCTGCCCATGTCTCTCAGAGTCATGATCAGTAGTGTTGAGCGATTGCGTTGGCTATCGAGATCGATCGATAGTCGATAGTCGGCCGCTATCGATAAGGTTTTTCGATAGTGAGCGTCGATTATGAGCGATGACCATTAAAGTCTATGGGAGAGCAACAACACCTTCATTATTACACCCAAACAAGGCTGGAGAAGCTGAAATTAACATCCACAACAGTCAAATGGATACGTGCTACATCTTAGGCAACACACTTAGGTTATAAAAGTCACAGAAAAAAAGTCACAGACCATTCACTATCCCTGTCTTGTACCACAGCTGACCCTTAAACCTGCATCACCCACAAATTAAAAAGTGCCAGAAGGCAGTATGATTTGAACCATCATGTTACTTGAACTGGACATTGAATATCCCTGTCCTGGAACGCAGCATGAGTCCCAAACCTGCATGACCCCCAGATTTAAAAAGTGCCGCAAAAAGGAGTCTTTCAACCACCATTTTAGTTGAACTGGACACTAACTATATCTGTCCTGTACCGCAGAATGACCATTAAACCTGTCTGAACCACAGTTTAAAACGTGCCAGAAAAAGGAGTCTTTCAACCACCATTTTAGTTGAACTGGACATATACTGTCCCTGTCCTGGGCCACAGTATGACCATTAAACCTGTCTGACCCCCAGATTACAAAGTGCCGGAAAAAGGAGTCTTTCAACCACCATTTTAGTTGAACTGGACATTGACTAGAACTGTCCTGTGCCCCAGCATGACCCAGGGCCGGAGTTACAGTGGGTGCGGTGAGAGCCCAGGCTGGCGTCCGTCATCTATTAACACGCAGGTTAAAATGCCCTGATGACGCAGCAACAAAAACTGTCGTGCTGAAGCAGAGTGCGGAAGCGGAAGTGTGAGAACTCCAGCCTTCCTCATACACAGTCAAGACCTGGGTAGCGCTGCCCCTACCGTATGAGTGCGGACCAATTGAGCTTCACTTGGAATACTTGCGGTTAACGCTCCTGTTACACCCAGGTGCCCTTTTGCTTGGCATTCTTTTTCTCATTTTACTCAACGTGCTGGAGGAAATTGTCTCTGTACTTTGTTCTCTGTCCGTGCTCCATACTCCATGTCCTCTGAATAACCTACATCTGGTCAAGTTTTCCTGTACCTCCCTTGTACAATTCAGGGGAATTTTTTTACCAGCTATTTTGTACATGCAAGTTTTTTAGTAGTTTAATTCTAGAAAACACATTTTTAAAATAGGATGGAAGACCACCATGTCTTTGTTTCTCTTTTTTTCATTGTATTAAATGGGTTGTCTCAATACAGGGATTGATAGCTATGTTAAAGATCTTGCAAAAACAAGTCATTTTGCAATATGTGTCCATTAACAGTGTCCTACCTATTCCTGTTTCTGACAGCACCATCACCCTTGAGCCACTCTTGACAATTGTGGAGAACAAATGTCTGTTAGAAACAACATTTTTTAGAATAGGACCTGTAGTATAGCTGCATGTCACAGCAAAATGCCCCAAAAAATTCAAAGCATGACCCTTGAGCCACTTTGGACAATTGTGAAGAACAAATGTCTGTTAGAAACAACATTTTTTAGAATAGGACCTGTAGTATAGCCAGTAAACGGGAAAAAAATTCCCCCCAAAAATTCAAAGTTTGACCCTTGAGCCCATTTTGGAAAATTTGGGGAAAACAAATGTCTTTTAAAAAAACATTTTTTAGAATATGCCCCGGGTAGTTTAAAGCTTCATGCACAGCAAAATGCCCCCAAAAATTAAAAGGGTTTGACCCTTTGAGCCACTTTGGAAAATTTGTAAAAAAAAACAAATGTTTTTTAGAAAAAACCATTTTTAAAATAGGACCTGTAGTAAAAGCATGTCACAGCAAAATCCCCCCAAAAATTTCCCAAACCCTGACCCGGGACCATTTTGGGAAAATTGTGAAGAAAAAAATTTTCTGTTAAAAAACAACATTTTTTAGAATGGGACCTGTAGAAAAAGCTGCAAGTCAAGAAAAACCCCCCCCAAAAAAATTAAAACCATGACCCATGAGCCACTTTTGAAAATTGTGAAGAACAAATGTCATTAGAAAAAACCCTTTTTTAGAATGGGACCTGTAGAAATTGCTGCTTTTCAAAGCAAAATCCCCCAAAAAAATTCAAACATGACCCTTGAGCCATTTTGGGCCCAATTTTTGAAGAAAAAAATGTCTGTTAGAAAAAAACATTTTTTTATAATGGCCTGTAGTATTGCTGCATTTTCAAAGCACATAAACCCAAAAAAAAAAATTTAAAAAAATTTGACTTCTCACCCCACTGTTAAAAATTGTGAGGGAGAAATGCCACTTAGAAGCCCTTTTTCTGTTCCAAAGGGCCCAATAAATTATTCTGAAATCTCACACTACTTCCCCCCAAAAAAATTATAAATAGGGAACTTCTCAGCCACTTTTTAAAAATTTGAGGGAGAAATGCCATTTAAAAACCACATTTCGGGTTTCCAAAAGGGACCATGTTTAAATGCTGTACTCACAGCTACAGCCCCCAAAAATTTTTTATAAATTTTGACTTCTCAGCCACTGAAAAAATTTTGTGAGGGGAAAATGCCACTTAAAAAGGGCCCATTTCTTTTTCCAAAAGGGACCAAAATTTTCGTATCTCACACCCTACATGCCCCCAAAAAAAATTATAAATATACTTCCCCAGCCACTGTTAAAAATTTTTGGAGCAAAAAAATTTGCCACTTAGAACCCAAACTTTTACCTGTTCCAAAGGACCATGAAATTGCTGTATCCAAAAGCTACAAAACCCCAAAAATTTATAAATATGACTTCTCACCACTTTTAAAAAAATTGTGGGGGAAAAATTTGCCATTTAGAAGCCACATTTCTTTTTCCCAAAGGACCATAATTATAGTTTGTATCTCACAGAAAACATCCCTCAAAACCCAAATTGACAACGAAAACTTCAAAAGATAAAGTGAGTAAAGGGAAAACGCCTGTTGCCCCAAAAAATTTGGGCTGTCTTTACATCTCCTCACAGCAAAAAGAATAAAAAGGAAAAGAAAAAAAAAATTTGCGAAAGAAATGATCTTTTTAAAAAAAAAAATTTTTAAAGGGGACCATTTCTTTTAAAAAGGAATTAAAGAAGACCGGCAACTAATCGGTGCCCTTTCGGAAATTTGGGGGGCCACAACAAAACCCAAGATCCAGGGCCTGATTCATCTTGATGAAAGTAAAAACCTCCACATTTTTCTGGGAAACCCGGGATGCTTTTGTCAAAAATAAACTCCTCCACTTTTGCGGAAGGGTCCGCTCAGATATGACGCTGGCTGCGGGGCATGACAACCCCTCAAATGGCGTACGAGCCAGCTCGGGCCATTCGTCCTTTTTGGGTACCCAGAAGTCTATTGGGTCCCAAAAACTTTCAAAAACCGGGTTTGAAACGCAGATATTCGGCACCATAAATCTTAAGCTAAATCTCTGTGTTTTGGATGTGTGCCCTTCTTTGCTGCGGGGGGTGGGGGTAAAAAACCCAAAGATTGCCAGAGTCCCCCATTAGGTTTTTCCCCCCCCTTTTGCCTCCCGCTCCCGTTTAACCCCAAATTTTGGCACTCACGTTTGTCACGTCCCCTGATGTTGTTCCCCCGGCCCTTTGGGGAACGAAAGCAGACGCAACAGATGTCCCAGTTGATAAATTTCAGAAAGGGTCCCCCATTTCCTGCATTTTACCCCTCTATTTGGGGGGGTGAAGGGAAAAGTGCTGAGTTTTTTTTTGAAACCGGGGGACCCCAGGGGGCCCCCCCCCGTAACTTTTTCTTTTTGATGGCCTTAATGCGAGGATCATTTTGGGGGAAAGGGAGCATCCAAGCATTTAAAGTGAAGATGGAGCCTTGATTTCCCAACCCCTCCTGGTCGAGGGCACTAGCAAACTGATTTTCCCCTCACTTCCCCTCCGCCTCTTTTTTCGCGCCAACCTTTTTCCCCAAGGGCCAGGGACGCCCAACATCGTGCCCTGGGAATCCCTCTTCCTCCCCTCCTCCTCCCCTCCCCCGTCCGGCACACCCAACCTTAACACACCCCTGACTTCCCCTGAGAGGGATCACCCTGAAAGCTGTTTGCGCCCCCTTGCCTAGCTCGGGACCCCAAACCCAAAACTGCCAAAATGAAACCGATGAAATTGTGAAACTGTGGGGCCTTGTGGATTTGACGAAAAAAAAGGCCCCGTGTCCCCCATCGTGTCTGTCTCCCCCCGCGCTGGCGGGACCTTTTTTTTCAGAGGGGTCCAACTTCGTTTCCAGAACTAAGATCACCACAACCCAAAAGCTAAAACAAGGGCTTTGTCCCACTGACCTTTTTGGGGGCTTTTTAAAAAACCCGGAAAGGGATGGTGCAGGGGCCTCTTTCCCCCTGCCTCCACCCTCGGGGTTAACACCCCGAGGTCCGAAACCCGTCCCCTTGTCGGGCCAATTGCCCAACTTCTATGCAAAGGGGCTTTGCGCGGGCTGCCACAATCGCTGGAGCATGTGGAGGGGGAAAATTTCCACCCGTGTTGCCCCCCGTCAAAAATGGGAATGGTTGACGGGGAGGCCGAGCTGACCTGCAACCACCCCAGGGGGGACGAAGCGGGATCAACGGGCAGAAGGCGAACTCAACCTCGAGCCTTCTTCACGGGCAGCCCAACCCCGGGGAAAGCCCCTTTAAAAATTCCTGGACGAAAAAGGTTCATGACATTCCAGGAAAGGGGGAAGTGCTCCCCAAACCATTTTAAAAAAGGGTGGCCACCCGTTTTTCGCCCGTTATCGCAAAAACCATCTTCCGGGCACAAGGTTCTTGTAAACCCACCAGCGCTCGGCCCCCTTTTTGCTTAGAGCCGTCCACAGCTCCTACCTGTGTTTTGGACGCCCTCAAAGGAAATTTAAATTTTCCCAAACACGGCCTGTTTTTCTGGGGGCACGTGATGCCCCCAAGAGGCCCCTTGGGGGAAAGAGCCCTGCACCAACCCGGCTTTATTGAAGCGTGCGCCGACCCCGAGAGCCACCCCCCCCCCAAGAAAACCACCCAGTCACCCAGTGACTTTCCAGAAAAATAGGGGCCTTTGGCCCGTGCTTACTAGTCCATTTTGCCCCGGTGGTGAAAAGGGATTTTTTCCGGGACACAAAAGCAGACAACGTTTTTGGGGAAAAATTTTAGATGACCCCTTGGTTTGGCCGGGGGCGGGGAAACGGTTTTTTCGGCAAAGAAATCCCTGCTCGGCCTCGAAATTGGGGGGCACGGGGGCCTTAAAACGTGGGGGAAACCAAATTTCATTGTCCACCAAGGGAAAGGCAAAAATTTCCAAAGGGCCCAAAAAAGCCTGGCAATGCCGAAAACCCGGCTTTTGGCTTTGGATGGTTTGGGTTAAAGTTTTTTCCCTTTCGCCCCCCCAAACCCGGAAAAACAGAAGGCGGGGGCGGGTTTAGACTGGCCGCTGAAACGGCTGGGGTCGTCAAACGGGGGAAAGGGGAAAGGGGGTAGGGGGGGTCTCTGGGGTTTGCTGAGGGTTACCGGGGGGCCCCGGGGGGCTAAAAGCGGGGGCTGATCCCTAACATGACCGGGAAGACAGGGGCAGCTGAGGAACCTTGGGGGGTGGCGGGGGAAAAAGGATGAGGCGGAGCCCAGAGGGGGTGAAAAGGGTTGGGAAAGGCCCGGCGTCGGCCCGGGGCCTTTTTTTTGGGCCAAAATGTTCCCCCCAAATTTTCAACTCATGCTTTTCGCTGAAAAGTGACAAGACATGTTGGGGTGGTTAACCACTTAATTTTCTTCCCTCTATTTAATGCTTTACGGAAAAGGGCCCGGCCCAATATGACACCCCGCGGGTTGAATCAGAGGCTTGCTCAAAGAAGGCCCGGGTTTAAAAGGGGGTCCTGGACCTATTTGACGGCGATAAGCGGAGGGGGGTTTTGCGTTTGACCGGGGCTGGGAGGAATAATATCAGCGACTTCGCGACCCCCCCTCCCTTTTTGTGGGGGGGACCCGTATTGCCCACTACCCCATCGCCCTTCCCCTCGCCACTATAAGCGCTCGCAAGCAAATTTCTGGGGAAAAGACCCGGGATGATCCGCAATGTCGTCATCATCATCATAATCAACACGGGTTTAACCTTGGGTCGCCCCGGGATTTTCTCCCTTCCAGAAGCGCGGGCCCTACAAGAAAGGGGGGCCACTCCCAAGGGGCTTTTCCCCCGACCCCCCCCCGGGTTTTTTTGCCATTGCCGGCTTCCTTCACCCCTCAAAATGGCATCAGTAACGGGCGTCAGAGCGGGATAAATCATCCTCTTATCTTTAAAAATCCCTTCTGACCCCAAACCATTTTTTCATCAAAAAATCCGCAAAATGATTTTTTCCACATTGGGGGGTAAAACGAGTTGACTTTTGGGGCTGCTTCAGGGTTGGACGGATGCGAGATGCGGGGATACAAACTTTTGGGGTGGCCGGGGCCCTGCGGGACGGGGGGGTAAGACTGCTAGATGCGGGGTTGCATTAACCACAAAAGGACAATTGGCGACGATGTTCGAATTTAAAGGACCACGGGGCCCTACCCACATGACAGGCCGAGGGTCCGCAACTGACGATCCGCGGCAGGGCGTGTTTGTCACCAGCACTGGAAGGAGCACCTTCTCTCGTACCTTACCCCCATGTGCTCCCCCCCTCTTTGCTCGTTTACCACCGCATTTCGCCCCCATTTTTCAGAAATAAAAAATTTTTTTGAGAAGGTATGGAATTTTTTTGGAAAGTCTCTTATTAAAAGACGGCAAATCACAGAATTCTCAAATCCCTCAAATTCAAAAAAAAATTGCTGGATTCAAATTTAACGCAAGGTTCTATCAAAAAATCCCGGACTGGGCAAAAGTCCAAAAAAACCCCAAACGTTTTGTTTTTGGGATAATTAACGGAATTTTTTTTTCACCTTTTTTATTCACCGTGGTGAATATAGAATTGCTGTTTTAAAAATTTACGTGGATTCCGGGGTCAATGAAAAAATGCTGGGGGGGTGCAAAAGTCAAAAACACGTAACCCGTTATGTTTTTGTATGATACACGGGATTTTTTTTTTCCCCCTTTCAATTCACCCCGTGGGTTTTTTAAAAAGAATTGCTGTTTTTTAAAAAAACGTGGGGTTTCTGCTCAATGAACAATGCTGGGGGGTGCAAAAATCCCAAAAAAACGTTTAAATTTTTTTTGTTTTTTTGTATGATACACGGAAATTTTTTTGCACCTTTCAATTTACCTGTGGTGAAAAAAGAAATTGGGGTTTTAAAAATTTACGTGGATGCGCTTCCCAAAAAAACAATGCTGGGGGTGAAAATCAAAAAACACTTTAAATTTTTTTTCGTATGAAACACGGTTAATTTTTTTTCCCTTTCAAAATTTAAACCCGTGGTGAAAATAGAATTGGGTTTTTTTAAAATTTAAATGGAAAGCGCGTCCAAAAAAAAAATGCTGGGTTTGCAAAAGAAAAAAACCACGTAACTTAAAATTCCCCTATGAAACACGTTTAAATTTTGCACCCCTTTTAATTACCCTTTTGGGAAAAATAGAATTTCTGTTTTTAAAAAAATTTTTTTGATGCTGAGTTTAATGAACAAAGCTGGTTTTTCCCAAAAATCAAAAAACACTAACTGTTTTTGTTTTTCCCTATTAAACACGGTAATTTTTTTGCACATTTCCAAAAAACCCCCTTGGTGAATATAAAAATTGATGTTTTTTTGGGTTTCCGGGGTCTGCGTCAAAAGAACAAAGGCCCGGGGTGCAAAAGTCAAAAAACACGTAAATGTTTTTTAAATTTTGGTTTTAAAAAAACGTTTTTTTAGCAAAAAATTTTAAATTCCCATGGGAATATTTAAAATTGGGAGTTTTTAAAAATTTTCCCTGGATGCTTTCGCAAAAACAATCTGGTTTTGCAAAAGTCAAAAAAACCCCGTAACCCGTTTTTTTTTTCCCTATATACACGGGATTTTTTGCACCTTTTTAAATTTACCGTTTGGGGAATAAAGAATTGCTGTTTTAAAGATTTTTTGGTGGATGCAGCGTCAATAAACAAAATGGTTGTGCAAAAGGTTTAAAAAAAAACGTAACTGTTTTGTTTTGGGATAACAAAGGTATTTTTTGCACCTTTCAATTCACCGTGGTGATAAGAATTGCTGTTTTAAAAATTTCTTGGGGTGCAAGCTCCCAAAGAACAAAAATGGGTGTGCAAAATCAAAAAACACGTAACTGTTAAATTTTTTTTTATATACAACCGGGATTTTTTTTAAACCTTTTAATTCAAACCCGTTTGGGGAATAAAAGAATTGCTGTTTTAAAAGGGTTTATGTGGATGCCCGCGTCAAAAGAACAATGCGGGTTTTGGGAAAAGTCAAAAAACACGTAAACCCGTTATGTTTTCGTATGAAAAACCCGGTATTTTTTTCACCTTTGATTTCACCTTTTTTTAATATAGAATTGCTGTTTTAATATTTACGTGGGTGCTGCGTCCCAAAGAAAAAAACCTGGGTTTTGCAAAAGTCAAAAAACCCTAACTGTATTTTTTTGGGAAAAAAACGGTTTTTTTTGCACCTTTTTAAATTTCCCCCTGTGGGGAAAAAATTGCCCGTTTTTAAAATTTTCGCGGATGCCGGGGTCAAAAAAACAATTTTTTTGGGGGCGCAAAATCAAAAAACACGTAACTGTTTTTGTTTTTTAAAAGATACACTTAAAATTTTTTGGGAACAACAACCTGTGCTGACTACAAGGAAATTTCTTTGGGTTGTAAAATTTTAAATGCAAGGGGGATATATCAACAGTCACAGGGGTAAAAGGTTTAAAAATTTTTAAAGAAAAAACCCCTATCTGAAAAGAAAACTGAAAAAAAAGTTGGGGTTTTGCACCTAACAAAGAGGGCCTTTCAGTTTTTTGGAAATGAAGTTATCCAATATAAGTTCAGGGGTGCCCAATATCCCCAGGGAAAAAATTTTAAAAGCAAACTGTTAATAATAAAGAAAAATTCCACAAAAATGTCAAAAACTAATCTTGGGAAAAATTTAAACCAGTGGTTTTTTATAGATAGAGCTTGCCATTGTTACACCCCCGGGGGGGGCCCCCCCCTGCCCCACTTTCCCGTGAAAATTTTCAAACGGTAATGCGCTTTAAAATTCTCTAGCCTTTAAATAATAAAAATCTCAAAAACTCCCAATATAACTAATTGGAAGGAATTTCCGGGTAATAGTAGAGGGTTTTTTCTGTGCAAAAAATAGACTAATTTCGCTGACTGTTTGGCCACAGGCAAGGCGCAGGTCCTAACCCCTTTTAGACGCTGAGAGAAAAAAACAGAGGCTGAAACAGGAAAAAGCGTTCTTTTGTAAAACGAGGCATTTTGATTTTTCCACCCAAACGCAAACCCTACACAAACCCACTTTATGACTTTGCCCAAAACATCTCAGCCTGCTCCCATTCTGTAATCTGATTTTGCGGCCACCAAATTTCAGGAAACGCCGAAAAAAAAAAAAAAGGGGGATCTTAATAGATTTACCAGATTTTAAACCCTTTAAATTTTCGCATGATCTGGGAAATTTTTGATCACCAAAAAAACCTTGCCCATTTCAACTTTGTCGAAAAAAAATCGCCAACACAAAGAAACCCAAAAAACGCCTTTGGTTTCTTTGTGAGCAAGGTGGGGGGCAAAAATGATCTTGGAGAATTTTTTTAGAATCTCCTGCAAACCCTATAAAACGCCCCCGAACATCCCTTTTTACATTTCCCCAGATTTGGGGCCCTTCCCACAAACCCGCCTTTATTTTACTAAAGGGTCCATACATAGCCCTTTTGGGAGATGATATAAAAAAAAGAAATTGAATTTTGGTTTTTTTCAAAATCACAATTTTTTCCCCGTTTGATATAAAGATTAAAACTTTTGTAGTCGTTCCAGGACTAATTGAACAAAGTCTGCGATGTTTCCCCCAAGGGGTTTTGAAAAATAAGAATGTCACCCAAAAGGTTTCACAAAACAAATTGGTCTAAGAAGTTCCCCCGAAAAAAAATCGTTAATGAAATGCTGGGAAGGGTTTCAAAAGGGGGGAAATTTCAAAGGCCGAATACATAACTAGATATTCAAAAATTTTCCCTATCGGTTCTAAAGGGGAGTCTTCCATTCACCCTGACAATTTCGTATGAGATTTTTAGGCCCCCTCTTAAAAAACCATTTTTTTAAAAAATTGGCCCGAAAAAGGATCTTTCCAGCAACCGGAATTTAAAGGGAAAGGGGAAAAAAATTTTTTTAAAGGGAATTTTTTTTATTTTTGCGTAGTTTGAAAAAATGGTCCCAGGGGTTGAGTCTTTTTTTTTTACAAAAAAACAAGGGTGCTCCAAACGGTTTGGGGAGGGGAAAGGGCCAAAGAAGCCCTTTTTTAAAAAACTCATCTAAAAATTCCCCCGATTTCTTTTAAAATTTTGGTTTTCCCAGAGGTTAAAAGATTCGCCCAAAAAAATGGGGGGCTCTGGGAAGCAACTCGAAAGGGGGAAAACATAAGGACGAAAGAGGGGGTAATTGGGTCAGCTTTTTTTTTACTACAGACGTCCTGAACTGTTGATTTCTGAATGGGAAAAATTTTCACAAGTCTGCTAAAACTTGGAAATGTGTAATTGGGGTTTTTTTACAAGGGCTTCGGATGACAATTGTTTCTTACAATAAATTTAAAGGGAAGGGAACAGTTCCCTTTATTCCCCCGTTGGGTAAAGGGTTAAAGGATTTGGGAAAAACCCGGAATCCCCAAAATTACTGGAAACTTGGTACACCCAAAAAGAATAAAAACTTTTAGTTTTTAAGATGTTTGTTCAATATGGATTTTTCCCAAATTCAGTTTTCCATGAAAATTACAGGTCCAGATGATAAAGGTGGGCCATCAACAAATCTTTCCCTACAAATTTGGGGGTGGATTTTTTTCACTCCAATGTTATTGTCAAGTGCAAATTGTAAGTCCCTGAAAAATTTTCCCCCCGCACCAAATCCAACATGGGGAACATTGCGTTTAAACCCGGGTTCCCAAATAAAGAAATTGGGAATTTGGGAAAGAAAAAAGAAAAGGATGGGGATAATATTTTGGGGGGTTTTTTTAAAAGTCACAGATGAGGGTGTTTTGCACGACAGAATCCGGTAGTTTTAGAAAGGGCAAGATTTGCTTTCTGTCCCTTGGGACATTGCAGGGTATAGACCCTTTGAACCTTGTTGGGGCAGTTAATGGCATAATGTCTAAGCCCCCCCCCCGTAGGCCCCAAATTTTTTTGTGCGAAAGCCTCTCTTTCCCTGCCCGCAGTAAGTGGGTTTTTGGGTAACATCAATTCCCCCCTAGGTTCCCGGGGTCCCTTTTAGTCCTTTGCTTGGGGTTCCCAAACTTTATTGACTAAAGGAGTAGGTGGGACCCTTTTTTCCCAAACCCCTGCATTTTTTCCCCCTTTTCCCTTTACCACCTCTGGTCCCATTCCCAAAAGCACAGTTTAAACAAAATCCTCAAAATTATCAGGGGGCCCCAACTCTGGCAGCTCATCCTTTTACCAGTTCTGACAATCCTCGTCTAAATTGACTCCTCTTTGGCTGCTGGGTTCCTTTGGGGTCAGCTATCCATCGACGAAATTTTTGCTTGTACTCAGCAACTGAACGCCGCCCTTGGGCCCAAGATTATGGGAATTTGGCCTCAGCTTTTGGGACCCAAAAATTTGGGGGCATCAAACACTTGGGGTTCCCAAAAAGTGTAAAAAACATCTAAAACAATTTAAAAAGGTCCCCTATTTTTTTTTCCCCAAAGGCGGCCCATGCAAAGCTTCATCCCTTTTGAAGATTTATAATAAACACACTCTTTTTCTATCACTATTGAAAAGGGCCAGCTGCATTTGGAAATTAAAAACGGCATTGGTTCAGGAAACCTCGGTAAAGGTGACGATCCCCGTTAAAATTTTTCGGGCAGAGGGATGCGGGGAGTGGATTCTGGGGCCCGATTTACGCATATCCAGGGAAATTGCCTTTGAAGCTCAATTACTTCCTTTTGTTTTAAACCAGCACCAGGGGTTTTCAATTTTGAAAATTTTTTTTTTGGGAAAAGTCTTGAAGTACCCGCCACTTGTTTTCCTTTCCCGGTTTCCACAACAGACCCCCATTTTTGGGGGAGGTTTTTTCTGTTTTTCAAACTAGAGCTGTTTTGAGTCCTAAGTTGTGACTAAGGGTACCTGTTTTGGGATGAAGCGTAGTCACCAACCCCCAAAGGGCGGTAACTTTGGGGGGCATTTCATTTTTTTGAGGAGCAGGCAGGAAAACGTAGTCGGCAAAACCAGGGGTCCCGGGAACCCTGCGGGGAGGTTTTTAGTCTTTTGAGGACAAAGGGAGGAACGTAGTCGGGAACCAGAGGTCGGTTAAAAAAAAAAAGTGCGGGGGAGTTTTTTTTCTTTTAGGACAGCAGGGAAACGTATTTGGGAAGCCAGAGGTCGGTTTAAAAGTGCGGGAGTTTCAGTCTTTTGAAGGGGCAAGGGAGGGAAACATAGTCCGGGAAGGAAAACAAGGGGCCCCAAACCAATAGAGTAGACAGCTAAACTGGACAGGAGCAAGATTATCAGCAGGGCACAATAACCTCACAAGTAGTGTTGAGCGATTATTATCGACAAAGTTGAAATTGGCACGGTATTTACGTTGACGGATTTTTTAGATCACGCGATAATTTTACGTTAAAATCTGTGCATAATCTATTAATATTGCGCCATTTTCGGGGGCTTCCTGTCATTTTGGCGGCCAGCAATCAGCTTACAGAATAGAGCAGGGTGAGATTTTGTTGTGCGACGTCATAAACTGGGATGTGTATGGTTGCGATTGGCTGGAAAAATCACATGACCTCGTTTAACATAGAACAGCCCTTCCTGTTCATGATCAGTGTGTGCAGCGTCTCAAAGCAGTAGGAAACGTGTGCTCTGAATCTGTCCAAACAGCTCAGTGAAATTATTCTATTTTTTCACAAGGACAGCTCTACTTTTAGCTGTGATCCTTAGAAGTTAGTTAGATCAGAGATTTGCAGATTTTAGGTAGTTAGGCAGAGAATTTTAAAGGAGCATCTACGCTGTAAAATCACAGAGGGGAGCGGGGGGGGGGGGGGAGAAAGCCCCGAGGGCGAACACAGACAAGCTCTATAAAGGTTTCTGGATATTGTACAGCCAAAACTGTGTTTAGGGCATTTCATTGCCTTTTATTAGGATTTCAGATCTTTTCTAGTAACTGCAGGTCTATTTGTTAGGTGCAAAACTCCACTTTAATTATCAGTAATACATTTCAGATAGGTGTTCTTTTTCAATTTTGCCCAGTCCAGCTTTTTTGATATAGCCACCCCTTGCAGTTAAATTTGAAAAACAGCAAATTTTGTAGTCACCACAAGTTGGGTAGGTGCCAAAAAATACCTTTTATTATCCCGTATACATTTCAGATACGGTTTTTTTCACTTTGGCGCAGGCCAGCTGTGTTGATAGAGCCACCTTGCAGTTAAATTTGAATCCAGCAACTTTGTGGTCCCCACAGGTGTACTGATAGGTGCCAAAAATACCTTTTAATATCCGTATACATTTCAGACAGGTGTTTTTTTTTTAATTTTGGTAAGTCAAGCTTTGTTCATAAGAGCTATTTGCAGTTACATTTGAATACAGCAATTTAGTATCACCACAGGTGAATTGATAGGTGCCAAAAATACCGTTTATTATCCGTATACATTTCAGACACGTGTTTTTTTCACTTTGGCGCAGGCCAGCTTTATTGATAGAGCCACCTTGCAGTTAAATTTGAATCCAGCAATTTTGTTTTGATTTGAGGGATTTGAGAATAGCTGTGATTTGCCGTCTTTTAATAAGAGACTTCCAAAACTCTTCCAAACCTTCTCAAATTTTTATCTTTCTGACATGGGGCGAATTCAGGTGGTAAGCGAGCAAACAGGGGGTAGGGCATGGAGGGAGAGGTACAAGAGAAGGTGCTCCTTCCAGTGTGGCGACAACACGCATGCCAGCGGATCGTCAGTTGCAGGACCGTCAGGCCAGTCATCGCGGGGTCAGGGCCCTGTGAATATCAGTAACGAACAGCGTCGCCCTTCTGTTTTTTCAGTGGTTAATGCAACCTGCATCCAGCAGTCTTACCTCCTCGTCCTCCCAGTCACGGCCACAAATGTCCCTCATCAGCATCATCAGCATCCGTCCAACATGAAGCAGCCCAAATGTCAACTCGTGTACCCAAACCCCTGTGGTTAATGCATTTTCTGAAGAACTCTTTGATGACAAAAAGCGGTGGGGTCAGAAGGCATGTTAAAAAAATCAAGAGGCCAAAGAGGATGATTTTCTCTGCTCTGACGCCCAGTTACTGATGCCCAGAGGAGGAGAAGGAAGCCGGTCAATCGGCAAAAATCCCGGGCGGTCGGCAACGCCTTGCAGTCCCTCTTGCTTGTAGCCTGCAGCTTGTCAGGACGACCAAGTCGCCTGTGTTGATGATGATGATGACGACATTGCGGATCCAACGTGGTCTTTTCAGCAGAATTTGCTTGCGAGCGCTTCATCACTGTAACGAGGAGGAAGACGATTGGGTAGTGCCCAGTACGGGTCCCCCCTCAAAAAGGGAGAGGTTCGGTCGCAGAAGTCCGCTGACAATGATTACGCCAGCCACGGTCAGCGGAAACCCGCTCCTCGCTTTTTCGCCGTCAAAAAGGTCCAGGACCTCTCAAGCCTGGGCCTTCTTTGAGCAAGCCTCTGATTCACCCAGCGATGTCATATGCCGCCTTTGCCGAAAATTTGCATAAGTAGAGGCAAGAACCTTAGGAGTTTAACCACCACCAACCTGTTAGTCACAAGCAGCGAAAGCATGACTTGAAAAGGAGTCAACACTTGGACTAAAAAGGCCAGACCAACCCCGGGCCTCCAACCACTGCCCACACCTCTGTCTCCCGCCTCCTCCCTCCTCCTCCGCCACCCCCCAAAGCGTTCCTCAGTTTGCCCATGTCTCTCAGAGTCATGATCAGGGATCAGCCTCCACTTCAGCCTCCACCATCGCCCGGTACCATCAGCACCCCAGAGACCCATCCTACCCCTTCTCCTTCCGCCAGTTTGACGACCTGCACACCGTACAGCGGCCAGTCTAGCAGCCACCCCTTCTGTTTTCCAGGTTTGGGAGCAAGAAAAAAACACTTTAACCCAAACCACCCCAAAGCCAAAACCCTGATGTCGGCTTGCCAGGTTTTTGGCCTTGGGAAATTTTGCCTTTCCGTCTGGTGGACACAGATGGGTTCCACCACGCCCAGGGCCCCTTGCCTGCCCCCATTACCAGATGCCGAGCAGGCATTTCTTTGCCAGAAAAGCCGTCCCTGCCCTGGCCAGCCAGGTGTCATCTAAAATTTCAAGCGCGTTGTCTGCATCTGTGGCCGGAAAAGTCCATCTCACCATCGACACATGGACTAGTAAGCAGGGCCAAGGGCCCGCTATTTCTCTGTGACAGCTCACGGGGTGGGGCTGGGTGGATTGTCTCTGGGGGTGACGGTGGCTCTCAGGCTCGGCCACGCTCTTCAAAACCGCAGGGATAGTGCGGGGTTCTTTTCCCCCAAGGTCCTCTGGTGGCATCACATACCCAGAGAAACCAAGCCATGTTGAAATTAATCTGTCTTGGAGACCGTCCACACACAGGTCAGGAGTAGTGATGAGCGATTACGTTGACTATCGTCATCGGGTCGATAGTCGATATCGGCAATTATCAATAAGATAGTCGATAATAGATTATCGCCGATGACCATTAAAGTCTATGGGAGAGCAACACCACCCTTTATTTTTACACCCAAACAGGGCTGGAGAAGCTGGAATTAACATCCACAACAGTCAAATGGATACGTGCTACATCTTAGGCAACACACTTGGTTATAAAAGCCACAGAAAAAAAAAATCACAGACCATTCACTATCCCTGTCTTGCACCACAGCATGACCCTTAAACCTGCATGACCCACAAATTAAAAAGTGCCAGAAGGCAGTATGATTTGAACCTGTAACGATTCTGGAGGTGGATCCACTGGACCACCGCAGGCGATGGCGTAAGCCCCTACCAGGGAGTGGAATCTCAGTGGGGCCCGGTTTTCACCAGCGCCCGCCGCAAAGCGGGATGGTCTTGCTGCGGCGGGTGTCCCCCAGGTCACTACCACTGGCGGGGCTTGCCTGCGGTGGCGGTAAGGTGCGAGGTACCCGGAACGGCAGGCCAGGCTCGTAGTCGAGGACAGACAGAAGGTCAGGACAGGGGGCTCTGGTTCGTGGACGGTAGACAAGCAGGTGGTCGGGGCAGGCGGCAAGGTTTGTAGACGGTAGACTTAGCAGAGGATCGGTACACAGGAAGGCAATACAGGAACGCTCAGGAACACTTTCACCATGGGTATGAACACCAAGGATCCGGCGAGGGCCGGCAGGAAGTGACCGGACTAAATAGGGCGTGCCCCGGCAATGAACCAAAATTACCGGCGCATGCCCCTTTAAATTCAAATTGCCGCGCACCGCGCCTCTGGGGGCGGGGCTATGCGCCGGGACACGGAAGCCCTAGCAGG
>JAODAL010059088.1:0-21699 GCA_025379985.1 Phyllomedusa bahiana
CCCCTCACACCCTGGGACGGCCTATGAATTTCCCCCCCCAGGCAGGCAGTTTCTGATACAAACCCAAAATGGACTATAATCGGCGGGTTTCCTTTGGGAAGAACCGAGCCGGTAGCATCACAAACCCCGGGCTGGATCTCCCAACGCCGGGATATGAGCAGCCTTTTTTGGGATCCCGGGGCCCGGTTGTGGATTCTCAGTCCCCCTGCGCCTTGGAAACCTGTAAAGGGGGAAAAGGCTGGGGGAGAGTTCCATATTTTGAGAATAAAACCGCAGGGCCCAGTTATGAGGGGTGCCTAAACGATAGGGGTTTGGATTGAGAAAAGTCTTTAAAGCTTGCGAGCTTGGACCAGATTTGTTCAGTCTAATTAAGTTACATGAGGACCCTTTCTTGGGTTGCCCCATGCTGTGGCGACTTCCTCAAAGGCATTGGGGAAGAGGTGTTGATTAACATGTAAATTGAGCTTGTCCTGTGGTGGGGGGAAGTGTGTTTGACTAATGGGGTTTGGAGAGGGGTCTGTTTTTGAGTAATTTTCTTCAAAACCTCCCTGGTATAAAAATTTTTAATCTATTACGTAGCCATTCTGGATCCCGGGTGGGAGGCTCGGGGTCATGGGGGGGTCTCCCTGGGGTTGGTTCTTGCCTTGGGGGTTTTCAGGCATTACCAGTGGAGGGGGGCAGGGTTTTGAAACCCTTTGTCTTCCCTCCTTCGCCATTTTTTCCCCCACCTTTGGGTTGAACTTGTGGACTCTTTTTTCACCCCCATATTTAACTATGTAACTGTGGGGTTTGCGTCACATGTTGGTCAGGATAGGGGAGCAGAAGTTCCCTCTGGACATCGGAGGTTTTGCCCCTTTCACCCAAAACCCAAAGAGCGGGAACCAGGGGGGGGCAAGAAGCTTTACCCCCCAAAGGGAAAACCCACGGTCACGAAACCTTTCCCAGGGCAGATTTTTTTTTTTTTTTTTTTTTTTTTTTTTTAAGCCCCAAAACGTGCAAACCAACACCAAAAATGCAAAAAAAAAAAGTGCAACAAAAGTGCCAAATAAACGGGCTTCAGGATCGGTCTATACGCCCCCTATTAAAAAGAAATGGGCCCCCCCCCATATACCTGGAACGGAAAGAGTACCCCCTCCGGGCCTGAAGGCCCCTGCACGGAATACAAAAAACGTATTCCCTTTGCCGAAGAGAGAGGAATAAATGCTCCCCCCGAGCCGAAGGCATCCGCATGAGGTCGCACAAATGGCCCTATGCCGAAGGATGGACCTCGAACATGTACTGGCATCGGATGGCCCTGCCAAAACCCAAAATTCAAAAAAGTGCGCCCAGGAGCTGACTCGAAGGGTGGCAAATGGTCCTATCCCGAAGCGATCGAACCCCTAAAAATTTGCACTGGGTCAGAATGGCCTTCACACCAAAACTTCGCCCAAAAGTGTACCGCTGGCCCGACCAAAGGTTTTGGGGGTGTTGCTCTGCACCATGGGGCTGGGGGTGCATTGTGGTGATGTCTGCAGCAGGGGGGACTCTGGGGTATGCGGGTGATGCTCTGCAGAGGGGTTTTTGGGGTTCACTGCTGGTTGATGCTCTGTAGAGAGGTTGGGGGCTCTGGGTGCATTGCGGGGGGATGTCTGCAGCGAGGGAACTATAGGTGGATGCTGGAAATTTACTCTCCATGGGGGGGAAGGGGTTCACTGTTGGCAATGTTCTGCAGAAAGACTTTGGGGTCTCTGGATGATGCTTGCAGGCTTTGGGGGTTTGCTTGTTCCTGCTGGGCGATGCTCTGAGGGGGGGCTGTGTGTGCTCTGTGGGTATGTCTATTGGGAGGCTGGTGTGCTCTGAGGAGGTATGGGGGCAAAAGTGTGCACTTCTGGGGGGTGCTCTGCAGGGAGGGGGTGTGTGTGACTGCTGGGTGATGCTTGAAGGGGGGGGGATGTGTGTGCATTTTGGGGTGTGCTCTGCAGGAGTAGGGGGGTGTGGTGCCCTGCTGGGTGAGCTCTGCGGAGATTGGGGGTTGTGTGTGCACTGTGGGTGATGCTCTGCAGGGGTTGGGGGGGGTGTTTTGGGGGCCTTGGGGGGTGCTCTGAAGGGGGGGGCTGTGTGTGCCTTTGGGTGATGCAGGGGAGAAGGAGCAGTGGCAACTTTTCCCCCTAGCCCTCGGGGACCCCAAATCCAAACACACAAAAAATATCAACTGAACAGAGGGTAACTTCAAGCTTTGGGCCCCTGTGCAAAAAAGTAAAATGGGTCCCCCATTACCATGTGCCCTTACAATGCTGGTATTTCTTATGGGAGGAGGGTTTTGGGCCCCCCTTGGGTGGGGGCCCGGGAGAATGTTTTGCCCCCCCTGTGCTATGTTGCATAAACACACGTGACGTGAAAAAAATAAAGTGAATGTGGCAGTAAAGTACTGCCCGGACATCCGGCGGAAAAAAAATTAAAAAAATTTCCTTATTGTAGTAGCAGAAGGCCGGGGAAAAATTTTGTGTGCTCAAGGGGACAGTGAAATTTTTAAGTGCGTGCAAAGTGCCCTTAAAGGGGGTTTTTCTAGATGTATGTTGACGTGGAATTCCAAAATGGGTTTTTAATCACTTTTTTTGTATTTTATTACAAAAATTTCGCTGAGAGAGCTAAGCCTTCCTTACTGCCCCTTGGTTACTTCAAAATTCTTTTGATATGACCCGCAAGGCTGCTGTCTGCTGGTTTCGCAGAGAGAGCTTCCCTTTTTCTGAGAGATGGCTGCAAAGATTTTAAACACCGGGTAGCAATTTTTTTCTTTTGTTACAGAATAAAGTGTGTTAGTCCCTGCTTTATCTGTGACAGAGAAAAATGAAGGGGGTTCCAACGTTTTTGGAGAAAAAAGGGGTTGCTTTTGTATACAGAATCCCTAGTTGTAGTGTGTTATTTGGGAGATCCCCTTTTTCTGATGAAGAGAAATGAAGGAGTTCAAATGTGTGGAGAAAAGGTGTGTTTTTGTTACAAATCACAAGTTATAGTTTTTTATTTAGTGAACTGTCCCCGTTTATGCAGCTTTGTGCTTCCCCCTGTGGTGTCTCTCTCCTTTCAGCTCCGTTGGTAAGTTAATTTAGCTTTTAGCGAAAGGCTCCTCTACATGCAGTCTATGGGCGTGTCTGCTGTATTAGGGGGGGGGGGCACTATGGTGTGTTTTCAAGCCACCCCGTACCCCCCTCCCCCTGTTCAGACACGCCCTCCTTAGCGGCGCCAGCCATAACCCCCAAGAGAACTGTAAGAAAAAATACTACACTTTAATCTTAGCCAAAAGGGAGAAGCGAACAGAAAAGATCAGAAGCTACCGAGAGGAATGCGGAAACTGCAATGAGCACCGGAGACTGCCGGGACATGTGTTACACCAGCAAGGAGAGTGGGACCTGGTGTGTCACCACCATGTGCCAGTCAGGGCGGGGTCATTGGAGGTGGGGGAGTCTGGGGGGTCTGGGGGTGTGTGTGCCTGTGGGTGATGCCTGCAAGCGGGGGGTTGGGGGAATGCTGAGTGATGCTCTGCAGCAGGGGTGCTTGGGGGAGAGGATGGGTGATTTTTGCAGCCCCAGGGGCTTGGGTGCGCTGTGGGTGATGCTCTGAGCGAGGGGCTCGGGTGCGCTGCTGGGGGATCTCTGCAGCAGGTGGGACTCTCGGTGTACTGTGGTTGATGCCCGTAGCAGGGGGCTGTGTGTGTCTACTGGGGGATGCTCTGCAGCAAAAGGGGGGGGACTCTTGGGTGTATGGGGGTGATGCCCGCAGGGGTCTGGGGAAATTTGGGTGTCTGCGGGTGATGCTTTTTCAGAGGGGCCACTTGGGTGTCTTAGGGGATGCTCTGCGAAAGGGGGGTTTGGGTGCATGTGGGTGATGCTTGGCGGGGGGTGTGTGTGCACTGTGAGTGATTCCCCGCATAAGGGGGGGCGTGGGGGGGGCATGCGGGTGATCCCCGCAGAGGGGATTTTGGGTTCATGGTGGGTGATGTCGGGCCGAGAGGTTGGGGGCTTGGGTTTCATTGTAGGTGATGCCCCTGAAAAAGGGGGAGGAGAACTTTAGGTGGACTGCTGGGGGCATTCTCTCCCTGGGGGGAAAGGGTTTTTACTGCTTTGGGAAAGTTTTTGCAGGGGAAAAACCCTTGGGGTTCTGGATGGGTGCTCTGCAGGGGGGGGCTGCTGTTTGCAAATTCGGGTGATTTTTTACTGGCAGGAGGTTTTTGGGGTTGGTGTGCATGCTGGGTGAAAGTCTGCAAGGGGGGGTTTTTGGGGGGGTTTTTTGGGGTGGGTCTGCTTGGGGGATTTTCTCTGCAGGGGATTTTGGGGGTTGTGTGTGCATGCCCGGGTGATTTTCTTTCAGGGGGGGGGTCTGGGGGCTGTGTGTGGGTTGGTGCCCGCCCCAAAGGGTTCACAATTAGGCCCCGTAAATTTCCCTCGGTGTGCCCGGGGGCATCGGTAAAGTCTACAAAGGTGAGCAAAGGGGGGACGGGGGCGTACGGGGGTGTTAAAGGGGGCATGTGTCCTGTATCACGTTTTCAACCCCCGGGTAAAGGCCCCCCCACCCGAAAAACACAGAAAACAAATTACGAGAAGGACCAGGACCTTTTTCCTGTAGGATCCCGCATTTTATATAGTTTTAAGCCCTTTTTCCCGTGGGCAGAAGGACCAGGACCTTTATCCTGTAGGACCCCAAATTTTTATAAGTAAAGCTATTTTCCCATTGGGCGAGGGGACCAAAGGGCCTTTATCCCGTGGATTTGATTTTTATATTGTTTTAAGCTTTTTTAAGGGGAGGGAGGGGGACCAGGTTTCCTTTACCCGTAGGATTTGGGGATTTTTTATTAGTTTCAGCTTTTCCCAGGGGGGCAGAGGGACCGGACCTTATCCTTTTAGGATCCCCGTATTTCCCTTTTTTTAGTTTTAAGCTATTCCCCTACTGGGCAGAGGGGCCAGGAATTTTTTCCCGGGGATCCCAAAAATTTTTATATTGTTTAAGGTATTTTTCCCATTGGGGGGGGAAGAAGGAAACCAAAGGGCCTTTATCCTGTAGGATAAGTATTCTTAATATTATAACTATTTCCTTTTTGGGCAGAAGGCCAAAGGGCCTTTATCCTTAGGATCCCGCTTTTTATATTGAAAAAGCTATTCCTAGGGGGAAAGGGGGCAGGTCCTTTTTCCTGTAGGTCTAGTATTCCCTTTTATAGTAAAAAGCCCTTTTCCCAGTGGGCAGAGGGACCCGATCCCTTTTTCCCGGAGGATCCAGTATTTTTTATATTGTATCACTATTTTAGTGGGAAAAGGGACCAAAGTTTCCCTTTTTCCTGTAGGTTTAGTATTCTTTTTATGTATAAATATTTCCCAGTGGGCAGGGGGGACTTGTTTTTTATCCTGTAGGGGTCCTTTGTATTCTTATATAGTTTTAAGCTATTCCCCCGTGGGCAGAGGGACTAGGTTCCCTTTTTCCCCGTAGGATCTTAGTTTTTTATTAAATTTATGCTAATTCTAGTTGGGGAAGGGCGGTCTTTATCCCGTGGTTTTAGTTTTTTTATTATATAAAACCATTTCCCAGTGGGAAAAGGGACCCGGGATTTACCTGTGGATCCCGCAAACTTATATTTATAAGTATTTTTAGTGGGCAGAGGGGGGGCCCCGGGGCCCTTTTTTCTGTAGGATGAGTATTTTTTATTTAAAATTTAAGCTTTTTCCTAGTGGCAGAGGGGGTAGTTTATTTATCCTGTAGGATTAGTTTTTTATTTTTGTTAAAATATTCCCTAGTGGGTAGAGGGGGACCCGGGCCCCTTTTTTCCCGTAGGATTTCCCCCCCCCCTTTATTTAAATATAAGCTATTCCCCGTGGGAAGGGGGAACCCGGGCCTTTATACCCGTAGGATCTATTATTCTTAATTTTAGTATAAGCTTTTCCCTAGGGGGCGGGGGAGGGACCCCGTTTTTTATTTCCGGGAGGATTCCGTATTCTTATTAGTATAAGGGTTATTCCCCAGTGGGAAAAGGGACCAGGTCCCTTTTTCCCGTAGGAATTCCGCAATTTTTTATTTGTATTTGCTTTTTCCCCGTGGGAAGAGGGCCCGGTTTCCCGTATCCCGTAGGATCTTGAAATTTTTATAAGTATAACCCATTTCCTAGTGGGCAAAAAGGGACCAGGTCCCTTTTTTCCCGTAGGATCTTGTATTCTAATATAGTATAAGTATTCCCCAGTGCACAGGGGGACCAGGTCCCTTTATCCTGAGGGTCTAGTATTCTTATTGGTATAAAAATTTCCCCGTGGGCCAAAAAGGGGCCAGGTCCTTTTTTTCCTGTAGGATTAGTTTTTCTTAATTTGTATAAGCTATTTCCTAGTGGGGAGGGGAAAAGGTCCTTTTCCTGAAGGATTTTAGTATTTTTTTAAAACCCCCTTAAACTATTTCCTAGTGGGTAGAAAGGGGCCCCGGTCCTTTATCCTGTTGGATCTAGTTTTTTTTATTGTTTAAAGTATTTCCTAGTGGGGGAGAGGGACCCGGTCCTTTTTTCCTGTAGGATCTAGTATTCTAAAAATAGTATAAAAAATATTCCCCAGTGAACCGAGGGACCCGGTTCCTTTTTCCCGTAGGATCCCGTTTTTTAATGGTTTTTAAAATAAATTTCCCTTTGTGGGGGAAAAGGGGGGCCCTTCCTTTATCCTGTAGGATCTTGTATTCTTTTATGGTTTAAACTATTCCCCGTGGGAAAAGGGGGTGGGGCCTTTTATCCTGAGGATCCAGCCATTTTATATAGTTTTTATTCCCCAGTGGCCCCGAGGGACCCGGTCCCTTTTTCCTGAGGTTAGTTTCTTATTTGTTTAAGCTATTTCCTAGTGGGGGGGGGACCAGGTCCTTTATCCGGGAAAAGGGTCTTGTTTTTCTTATTATTGTTTTAAACTATTCCCTTGTGGGAGAGGGGGCCCGGGGCCCTTTTTTCCTGTAGGTTTTGCATTTTTTTTTTGTATAAGCTATTCCCCAGTGGGCCGAGGGGCCCGGGTTTTCTATCCCGTAGGAGTAGTATTCTTTTTTTTGTATAAGCTAATTTTCCCCAGTGGGCAGAGGACCGGTTTCCCTTTTTCTGTAGGATCTGATTCTTATTTAGTTTTTAAGCTATTTCCTAGTGGCAGAGGGCCAGGTCCCTTTTTCCCGTAGGATTGGGGATTTTTTATTAGTATAAGTAAATTTTTAGTGGGCAGGGGTCCAGTTCCCTTTTTCCCGTGGTTTTAGTTTTTTAATAGTTTAAGTATTTCCCCAGTTGGAAGAGGGGGCAGGGCCCTTTTGTAGGATCCGTATTTTTATATAGGATAAGCTTTTCCTAGGGGCCGGGGACCAGGTCCCCTTTTTCCCGTAGGATCCGTATTTTAAATTGTTAAAAAGCTATTTCCCAGTGGCAGAGGGACCGGTCCCTTTTTCCTGTTGGATCCCAAATTTTTATATTGTTTAAGCTTTTCCTAGTGGGCGGGGGGGCCCGGGGGGCCTTTTTTCCCGTAGGATCTAGTATTCTTATATAGTTAAAATATTTTTAGTTTGGGCCCCGAGGGACCAGGTTTCCCTTTTTTGTAGGATTAGCATTCTTATATAGTATAAAATATTTCTAGTGGGGGAGGGGCCCGGTCCCTTTATCTTTTAGGATCTAGTATTTTTTATTAGTTTAAACTATTTCCTATTTTGGGCCGAAGGCCAGGTCTTTTTCTTTTTTTATCTAGTATTTTATATTTGTTTTAAAACTTTTCTAGTGGGCAGAGGGGCCAGGGGCCCCTTTTTTGTAGGATCCAAACATTTTATATGTATAAGTATTCCCCAGTGGGCAGGGGGGACCAGGTCCTTTTTCCTGTAGGATCTAGTGTTCCCCTTTTTTTGTATATGCTTTTCCTAGTGAGCAGAAAGGGCCAGGCCCTTTTTTCCTGTTTGGCTCTAAATTTTTTATATAATTTTTTAAGTATTTCCCATTGGGCAAAAGGGGCCAAAAGGGCCTTTATCCGTTGGGGGTCTATAAATTTTTATAAAAGAAAAAGTATTTTCCCCCGTGGGGGAGGGGGGGCCCCGGTCCTTTTTCCTGTAGGGGTTTTTGCATTCTTAATAGTATAACTTTTCCCAGTGGGAGAGGGGACCCGGGGCCTTTAATTTTGGGATCCGAAATTTTTAGATAGTATCGCTATTTCCCAGTGGGCGGGGGACCGGTCCTTTATCCGGTAGGTCTAGTATTCTTTTATAGTAAAAGCTATTTCCCCGTGGGAAATAGTCCCCGGCGCCGCCGCAAAACCCCGCCGCCGATCGTTAGGGGTCCTAAGCCGCTACCAGTCGCTAAGCTATCGGCTTAGGACCTTGGCGACGCCAGCGGTGGCGGGCCCTAACTGTATGTGCGTCCGCCGGACGCACATACAGTTAGATGCTTTGGCAGAGCAGAGAGCTCCGCGGGAGTACTGGGGAAAGCCACAGGCAGGATGCGGCTCTGTGCGCGCCGGAGTGCACGGCGGTGTGCGCGTCATCACGCTGCCCGCGCGCGGCCTGGTGACGTCAACAACGCTGAAGAAAAGACCGGAGCAGCGACAGCGCAGCGGAAAGGGAGCGAGGTCGGGTAAGTGCTGTCAGGGTATTACTTTTAATTAGCGCTATTCTGCTGGGGGGCTATTATCTACGGTTATATTGCGGGGAGGGGGCCTATTATCTACTGTTATATGTGCAGGAGGGGGCTATTATCTATTGTTATTTTGGGGCAGGGAGGGGGCTATTAATCTATTTAATTGCAGGGAGGGGGCTATTATCTACTGTTAATTGCAGGGGGGGGGCAAATTATCTATTGTTATATGTTGAGGGGGGGGGGGCTGTTATCTATTGTTTTTATGTGCGGGGAGGGGGGCTGTTATCTACTGTTATATGTGCAGGGAGGGGGCTATTATCTATTGTTATATGTGCAGGGAGGGGGCTATTATCTACTGTTATATGTGCAGGGAGGGGGGCTATTATCTATTGTTATATGTGCAGGGAGGGGGGCTATTATCTATTGTTATATGTGCAGGGAGGGGGCTATTATCTACTGTTATATGTGCAGGGAGGGGGGCTATTATCTATTGTTATATGTGCAGGGAGGGGGGCTATTATCTACTGTTATATGTGCAGGGAGGGATGCTATTATCTACTGTTATATGTGCAGGGGGGCTATTATCTATTGTTATATGTGCAGGGAGGGGGGCTATTATCTACTGTTATATGTGCAGGGAGGGGCTATTACTACTGTAAATAGGGTTCAGGGAGGGGGGCTATTATCGACTGTCATATGTGCAGGGAGGGGGGCTATTATCTACTGTTCTATGTGCAGGGAGGGGCTATTATCTACTGTTATATGTGCAGGGAGGGGGGCTATTATCTATTGTTATATGTGCAGGGAGGGGGGCGTTTTATCTATTGTTATTTTGCCAGGGTGGGGCTTTTATCTACTGTCATATGTGCAGGGAGGGGGGCTATTATCTACTGTCATATGTGCAGGGAGGGGCTATTATCTACTGTTATATGTGCAGGGAGGGGGGCTATTATCTACTGTCATATGTGCAGGGAGGGGCTATTATCTACTGTTATATGTGCAGGGAGGGGGGCTATTATCTATTGTTATATGTGCAGGGAGGGGCTATTATCTATTGTTATATGTGAAGGGAGGGATGCTATTATCTACTGTTATATGTGCAGGGAGGGGGGCTATTATCTACTGTTATATGTGCAGGGAGGGGGCTGTTATCTATTGTTATATGTGCAGGGAGGGGGGCTATTATCTACTGTTATATGTGCAGGGAGGGGGCTATTATCTACTGTAAATATGTGCAGGGGAGGGGGGCTATTATCTACTGTTATATGTGCAGGGAGGGGCTATTATCTACTGTTTATATGTGCAGGGAGGGATGCTTTTATCTATTGTTATATGTGCGGGGAGGGGCTATTATCTACTGTTAAAATGTGCAGGGAGGGATTCAAGTATCTATTTTTTATGTGCAGGAGGAGGGCTTTTATCTATTGTTATATGTGCAGGGAGGGGGGCCATTATCTACTGTTTTATGTGCAGGGAGGGGCTATTATCTACTGTTATATGTGCAGGGAGGGGGCTATTATCTACTGCATATGTGCCGGGAGGGGGCTATTATCTACTGTCATATGTGCAGGGAGGGATGCTATTATCTACTGTCATATGTGCAGGGAGGGATGCTATTATCTACTTTTATATGTGCAGGGAGGGGGGCTATTATCTAATTTTATATGTGCAGGGAGGGGGGCTATTATCTAATGTTATATGTGCAGGGGGGGGGGCTATTATCTACTGTTATATGTGCAGGGAGGATGCTATTATCTACTGTTATATGTGCAGGGAGGGGGGCTAATTACTATTGTTATATGTGCAGGGAGGGGGCCTATTATCTACTGTTATATGTGCAGGGAGGGGGGCTATTATCTACTGTTATATGTGCAGGGAGGGGGCTATTATCTACTGTCATATGTGCAGGGAGGGGGGGCTATTATCTACTGTTATATGTGCAGGGAGGGGGGCTATTATCTACTGTTATATGTGCAGGGAGGGGGGCTATTATTACTGTTTATATGTGCGGGGTGGGGGCTATTATCTACTGTTATATGTGCAGGGAGGGGGCTATTATCTATTGTTATATGTGCAGGGAGGGGGGCTATTATCTATTGTTATATGTGCAGGGAGGGGGGCTTTATAATGTGCAGGGAGGGGGGCTATTATCTATTTTTATATGTGCAGGGAGGGGGCTGTTATCTTTTGGGTTATATGTGCAGGGAGGGGGCTCTTATCTATTGTTATATTGCAGGGAGGGGGGGCTGTTATCTATTGTTATATGTGCGGGGAGGAGGGCTTTTTATCTTTTTGTTATATGTGCAGGGGGGGGCCTGTTATCTATTGTTATATGTGCGGGGAGGAGGGCTGTTATCTATTGTTATATGTGCAGGGAGGGAGGGCTATTATCTACTGTTATATGTGCAGGGAGGGGGGCTGTTATCTATTGTATATGTGCAGGGAGGAGGGCTGTTATCTATTGTTTAAAATGTCAGAGGGGGGGCTTTTTTATCTATTGTTATATGTGCAGGGGGGGGCTGTTATCTACTTTTTTTATATGTGCAGGGGGGGCTATTATTATTGTTATATGTGCAGGGAGGGGGGCTGTTTATCTATTGTTATATGTGCAGGGAGGGGGCTATTATCTATTTTATATGTGCAGGGGGGGGCTTTTAAACTATTGTTATATGTGCAGGGCGGGGGGCTTTTATCTATTGTTATTTGTGCAGGAGGGGGGGCTATTATCTACTGTTATATGTGCAGGGAGGGGCATTATCTATTTATATGTGCAGGGAGGGGGGCAAATTATCTACTGTTATATGTGCAGGGAGGGGGGGCTATTATCTATTGTTATATGTGCAGGGAGGGGGCTATTAAAAACTGTTATATGTGCAGGGAGGGGGGCTATTATCAACTCTTATATGTGCAGGGAGGGGGGCTATTATCTATTGTTATATGTGCAGGGAGGGGCTGTTATCTATTGTTATATGTGCAGGGAGGGATGCTATTATCTACTGTTATATGTGCAGGGAGGGGGGCTATTATCTACTGTTATATGTGCAGGGAGGGGGGCTATTATCTACGGTTATATGTGCAGGGAGGGGGGCTATTATCTACTGTTATATGTGCAGGGAGGGGGGCTATTATCTAATTTTATATTTGGCAGGAGGGGGGTTTATTATCTACTGTTATTTTGTGCAGGGAGGGGGCTATTATCTACTTTTATATGCGCAGGTAGGGTGGCTATTATCTACTGTTATATGTGCAGGGAGGGTTGCTATTATCTACTTATATATGTGCAGGGGGGGCTATTATCTACTGTTATATGTGCAGGGAGGGGGGCTATTATCTACTGTTATATGTGCAGGGAGGGGCTATTATCTACTGTTATATGTGCAGGGAGGGGGGCTATTATCTACTTATATATGTGCAGGGAGGAGCTATAATCTACCTACATATGTGCTGTGAGGCATATAAGCTACCTACATATGTGCTGTGAGGCCTATAAGCTACCTACATATTTTGCTGTGAGGGCTGATAAGCTACCTAATATACACTGCTGTGGGGCCTATACGCTATCTATATACCTGCTGGGGACCTAAACCTGCCTATATACCTACGGGGGGATCCATAACTTCCTATTTTACCTACTGGGGGACCCATAACCTCCATATACCTGCTGGGGGACATATATAACTACACACCACCTACTGGGAGATATAAAAAAGTATAAAAAACCACCTACTGGGGGACCCTTTTAACCTTCACTGGGAGACACATAATTTACTGCGTGTGAAGTCGCTAACAGTCGTTAAGCCGGTTGTTAAGGCCTCAGCTCAAGTCAGTTGATAAGAGTTAGCAATCGACTCCGCGGACTCCAGTCGGTTGTTAAGACCTTAGCAATCGACTCCAGGGACTAGTGGGCAGAGGGACCAGGTCCTTTCTGTAGGATCCAGTATTCTTATATAGTATAAGCTATTCCCAAATGAGCGAGGACCAGTCCATTATCCTGTAGGATCTTGTATTCTTATATAGTATAACCTATTTTCTATTGGGCAGAGGGACCAGGACCTTTATCCTACAGGATCTAGTATTCTTTTACAGTATAAGCTATTTCCTAGTGGGCAGAGGGACCAGGTCCTTTATCCTGTAGGATCTAGTATTCTTATATAGTATAAGCTATTTCCTAGTGGGCAGAGGGACCAGGTCCTTTATCCTGTAGGATCCAGCATTCTTATATAGTATAAGCTATTTCCTAGTGGGCAGAGGGACCAGGTCCTTTATCCTGTAGGATCTAGTATTCTTATATAGTATAAGCTATTTCCTAGTGGGCAGAGGGACCAGGTCCTTTATCCTGTAGGATCTAGTATTCTTATATAGTATAAGCTATTTCCTAGTGGCAGAGGGACCAGGTCCTTTATCCTGTAGGATCTAGTATTCTTATATAGTATAAGCTATTCCCTAGTGGGCAGAGGGACCAGGTCCTTTATCCTGTAGGATCCAACATTTTTATATAGTATAAGCTATTTCCTATTGGGCAGAGGGACCAGGTCCTTTATCCTGTAGGATCTAGTATTCTTATATAGTATAAGCTATTTCCTAGTGGCAGAGGGACCAGGTCCTTTATCCTGTAGGATCTAGTATTCTTATATAGTATAAGCTATTTCCTAGTGGCAGAGGGACCAGGTCCTTTATCCTGTAGGATCTAGTATTCTTATATAGTATAAGCTATTTCCTAGTGGCAGAGGGACCAGGTCCTTTATCCTGTAGGATCTATTATTCTTATATAGTATCAGCTATTCCCTAGTGGGCAGAGGGACCAGGTCCTTTATCCTGTAGGATCTAGTATTCTTATATAGTATAAGCTATTTCCTAGTGGGCAGAGGGACCAGGTCCTTTATCCTGTAGGATCTAGTATTCTTATATAGTATAAGCTATTTCCTAGTGGGCAGAGGGACCAGGTCCTTTATCCTGTAGGATCTAGTATTCTTATATAGTATAAGCTATTCACTAGTGGGCAGAGGGACCAGGTCCTTTATCCTGTAGGACTAGTATTCCTTAAAATAGTATAACATTCCCTAGTGGGAAAAGAGGACCAAGTCCTTTATCCTGTAGGATCCAGGATTCTTATATAGTATAACCTATTTCCTAGTGGGCAGAAGGACCAGGACCTTTATCCTGTAGGATCCAGCATTCTTATATAGTATAAGCTATTCCCTAGTGGGCAGAGGGACCAGGTCCTTTATCCTGTAGGATCTAGTATTCTTATATAGTATAAGCTATTCCCTAGTGGGCAGAGGGACCAGGTCCTTTATCCTGTAGGATCTAGTATTCTTATATAGTATAAGCTATTTCCTAGTGGGCAGAGGGACCAGGTCCTTTATCCTGTAGGATCTAGTATTCTTATATAGTATAAGCTATTCCCTAGTGGGCAGAGGGACCAGGTCCTTTATCCTGTAGGATCTAGTATTCTTATATAGTATAACCTATTTCCTAGTGGGCTGAGGGACCAGGACCTTTATCCTGTAGGATCTAGCATTCTTAAACAATATAAGCTATTTCCTAGTGGGCAGAGGGACCAGGTCCTTTATCCTGAAGGATCTAGTATTCTTATATAGTGAAGGAAATAAGTATTTGATCCCTTGCTGATTGTGTAAGTTTGCCCACTGACAAAGACATGAACAGTCTATAATTTTAAGGGTAGGTTAATTTTATCATTGAGAGACAGAATATCCAAAATAAAATCCTGAAAATCACATTGTATAAATTATATACATTTATTTTTATTTTGCTGAGAGAATAAGTATTTGATCCCCTACCAACCATTAAGAGTTCTGGCTCCTACAGACCAGTTAGACGCTTCTAATCAACGTATTACCTGCTGTCTTAAATAGACACCGTTATGTCCTGTAGGATCTAGCATACTTATATAGTATAAGCTATTCCCTAGTGGGCAGAGGGACCAGGTCCTTTCTCCTGTAGGATCTAGAATTATTATATAGTATCAGCTATTCCCTAGTGGGCAGAGGGACCAGGTCCTTCATTCTGTAGGATCCAACATTCTTATATAGTATAAGCTATTTCCTAGTGGGCAGAGGGACCAGGTCCTTTATCCTGTAGGATCCAGCATTCTTATATATTCCATTGTTCTAGAGAGGGCAACCTCGGGGGCTTCCAATTTAGAAGGATAGTTTTCCTGGCATAGAAGAGTAATAGCCTATACAGAGTACGTTCGGCTCTACCAGGGACTAACTCCTCAACCAAGCCCAACAGGCTATTATCCGGTGAGAGCACATTAGGGAAACCCAGCCTATGATTTAAGAAATCATGGATCTCCCTCCAAAAATTTTTAGGATGGGAACACTGCAAAATCATGTGAAAAAAAGTACCTCTCTCTTCCCCACACCTGGAGCAGACCGAGGAAGACAGACATTTCATTTGATGTAACCTAACTGGCGTAAGATAAACTCGATGAAGCCATTTAGTTTGAATCAACTGATCTCTGGCACTTAGAACTGATAAGCGCCAGGAAGATTGCAGCTCCGAGAGTGCCTCGTTCGGCAAGGAAGGGATATCCTGCTGCCACCTGGCCAAAGAGACTTCCAATGGGGAGGTCTGACAACCCATAATGGCCCTGTAGATGGAAGCTACCGGTTTCCTAAGGTCTGTCCTCCTCAAAATTGATTCAAGATATCCATAACTAAGGTGGACTTGTGTTATACCAAATTGGGTCGTACAGGCATGTCTCAGTTGCAGATATCTGAAAAAGGACTCCTTCGGGAGATGAAACTCAAGTTGCATGTCTCTGAAGGACCGAAATGTGCCCTCCCTATACAGCTATGTAAGATATCTTACCCCTCGAGTAGCCCAAAATCCAAAATCCGGCAGGTTCAATAACTCTGGTAACTTCGCATTACACCATAGTGGGATGACAGGTGACCAAGCACCATCTTCCCCTCTGCGTCCATACGGTTGAATAAAGATGATCTATGAATGTATAGCAGCACTCATTAAGGACGTATAATAAAACTGTACACAATGGCCCTCTCTGTACGGCAAGTTAGAGAGTCCTTCAAAAGACCCAACCAATGCTGCCTCCAATATATGGGAGGGATTGTTCCCATCTTCACGGAACCACTGAGCAATGTGTGCCAGTTGAACTGCCACGTAGTAAATGTACATATCTGGAAAGGCCAGACCCCCTCTATCATACGGAGCCTTGACAGTGGCCCTATTTAAGCGTGGGGAGGCACCCCCCCATAGGAACGAGAAGAGAAGTTTATCCAACAAAGCAAAGTGGGATCTAGGGAGACAAACCGGAGCCGCCCGGTACAGATACAGAAACTTGGGCAACATTACCATTTTGATTATATTTACCCTGCCTATAAGCGATAGTGGAAGTGAGGCCCATGTTTTCAACCTCGCTTCTGTCTGTCTTACCACTGGTTGGATATTTAAGTCAAGAAATTTGTGAATGTCTTTATGTATCACAATCCCCAAATATCTAAATTGTGCAACTAACTGCAGCCTGGATTTAGAGGTCACTAGTGCATCATCAAAATCATCCAGCGGAAAAAGTATGGATTTATCCCAGTTTACCTTCAGCCCTGAGTACCTCCCAAAAGTGTCTACAGTCTCCAGTAAGCCTTCTAAGGATCCCGCCGGATCCCCCAGGTACACTAACATGTCATCCGCATAGAGCGAAATCTTCTCCTCTATGCCCGCGATTCGCCAACCCTGTATACCCCCATGACTATTTATCATAATGGCTAAGGGCTCCATGACTAGTGCGAACAGCAGCGGCGACAGAGGACACCCCTGTCTAGTGCCCCTCTCTAACAGGAAGGGGTCAGACAATTGGCCATTTACTCTCACCCTTGCGGTAGGCCTTATATATAACCGTCGTATCCACTGAATAAAAGTGGGCGGAAATCCCATCTTAGCCAGCAGCATCCACATAAATCTCCACTCCACGGAGTCAAATGCCTTTTCATTGTCTAACGCAGCGATCACCCTCCTTCCCGCATTGTCATGTGTCACCTGCAGATTAGTGTATAACCTTTTAAGGTTAATCTCTGTCGTTCTTCCCGGCATGAAACCTGATTGCTCCGCTCCAACCAAGGAGAGAACAACCCCAGTGAGTCTCATAGCCAGTACCTTTGCCAAAATCTTTGTGTCTAAGTTCAACAAAGAAATCGGTCTATAGGAACTACACTGTTCTGGAGGCCTGCCAGGTTTATGAATTATAGTGATTACTGCCTCAGAGAAGGAGGGGGGTAGGGAGTCCTCTGCCGCCGCCGCCGCCGCAAATAATTTTTCCAATCTGTCGCCCCATTGTTCCACATCGCATTTATACCACTCCGCCGGAAAACCGTCAGGCCCAGGCGTCTTGTGTGTTGCTAATCTCCCTATCGCCCTGCTGATTTCCCCAGCAGATATATCTTTTGCTAATTCCTCTACCTCCAGTTCGCTTAAGCATGGTAACCTCAATTGACTAAGGAAAGATTCTATGTCTTCATCCCCGATCTGCATTCTGGAGGTGTAAAGTTCCTTGTAATAAAGAGCGAACTGTGCACATATCTGATCAGGGTCCGAGTAAATCGTTCCGTCTTTACTAACCACTCTCGCCACCACCGTCATTGGAGATTCGGCCCGAGCTAGATACGCCAGCGCTCTACCATTTTTATCTCCCTCAACAAAGATTGTTTGTTTTTGCATGAGAAGTCTTTTCTGTGTGTACTCAGTCAGGTGTAACGTATAAGACCGCTGGGCTTCAAGGAGAGCCTCTTTTGCTGATGGGGATGGGTTGGTTACAAAGTCCGTTTCCTTCAATGATAGCTCAACCTCTAGCCGTCCCCTTACAGACCTCAAATCAGCCCTGTGCGATGCAATAGCTCCAATCAGGGCCCCCCTCAATACCGCCTTAGACGCATCCCATTCAACCAACGGATTCACTGAACCTTCATTTGCTTCCCAGTATGACACCATGTGTTCCTGGCAAGTACTCAATACCTTTGGAATATCCAGCCATCTAGGGTTCAGCCTCCATAACCGTCTAGAGGCCCTCCCAGGTGAAACTAGACTTAGCTTCAGGGGTGCGTGGTCCGATATCCCTCTGGGGAGGTATTCGACCGTCGGTATCATATGTAAGATATCTCTAGAAGCAAAGGCTAAATCCAGTCTGGACAGTGAGTCATGTGACGGAGTGAAACATGAAAACTGCCATGTTTGAGGGTGGAGCCATCGCCATGTCTCAATCAAATTATGTGTTGTCGCCCACTCTCTGAGACACTTGTTATGCGTCGTCTGGGGTCTATATCTGTCTAGATCTTGGTCTAGGGTAGCATTGAAGTCCCCCATCAGAATCAGTGGAACCCCCGGATATTGCGAAATTTTGGACATAAGGGCGTCAAGAACTCCTCTGTGAAATGGCGGTGGTATATATATACCCCCAATTAAGAAGTCCGAGCCCCACAACTGAACATGTAAAAGCACGTACCTCCCAGATGGATCTATGTGAAGTCTCTGTAACTGGAGCGGCAAAGACTTGCTGATTAGGACCGAAACCCCTCGTGCGTAATTTGAGTATACTGCGTGGTAAGTCATCCCTATCCAGGGCCGCTTCAGTGCCAGCGTCTTCTGTCCCCGTAAGTGCGTCTCTTGGAAGATTTAAAAAATAACCAGGGATTAATATAATTTGACATAATCAAATACCAATGCCCTCTTCAATTTGCAGTTCAACCCCCAGACATTCCAGGACACAATCGTACATTCAGCCATTGTCCCAGTTAACCATGCAAGCCATCAAGCACTCGGCAGACCAGGGAACTACACAATCACACAATCCATTCATACCAAAAAGCCCGTATAACAACCGCCTAATTGAACCTAGCTCCCCCCCACCCTGCTCAAAGCCACCCAACTTGCCCGAGCCTCGATGCCCTAACATTGCAATCAACTGTTAAAAACCCAGAACTGAATAATGCGCCGAGACGCTTAAAGGTCCTTTAACCCTCAGGCGGACAAGAACAGTCAAGAAAAAAATGACACCTGTTTTGGTGTTCCGGTTCCCCTTTTTTTGGCTCCTGAAAAGAAAAGTGACCCTAAGTGGAAAAAGGAGCTCTCAAAATAGGAGAACATAAAATCGTGAGTCTCAAGCATGTTAGTAACATCTCAACATAATAACAAGCAGAGAAAAACACTAGCCCCAATCTGCCCCATATCAGCGATGTTCAGGAGAGCGTTTCCCTCAAGCCACTCGGAGCCTCTTTAGGCGTCGTAAAGAAAAAGGGTACGAACCCGGTATTGAACTTTCAGTCTAGTGGGATAACATATTTGTTATTTAATTCCCCAGCAAATTTCCCTCAGACTGCTCCGCACATGGGGTAAACCTGCGTCCTTCTCTTCTTTGGATTTCGGAGGTGAAAATTTGGATAAAAGGATAACTTATTGCTCTCATAGATGATGTCCCCCTTTCGCCTCGCAGCCGCTAAAACTAGATCCCTGTCTCTGTAGTTGAGGAGTTTGAAAATGAAAGGTCGAGGCGGGGCCCCTGGAGGCAAGGACTTGGTCAGGATACGATGCGCTCGTTCCACAACAAAACTAGGGAAGAAATCTATGGGGGCTAATACCTCCTTCAATAGTCGTTCCGCAAATTGCTCAGGAGACGAGCCCTCCGCCTTCTCCGGCAAGCCTAGAATGCGGACATTATTGCGTCGACTGCGGTTCTCTGCGTCTTCTGCTCTGGCCTGTAAGGTTTTAACTTGTTGCTGTAGAGTGCGGATAGACGCTTGGTTAGTGTTTGAGGTATCCTCCACTTCACCAATCCGACGCTCCTTGCCCGCCTCCACCGTACGTTCACGGATCTTATCTATGTCATGGCGGAGTTTATTGACATCCATCTGTAGGTAGTCTATCTTGGTGGTAAGGGTGGCTTGACAAGTTGCAATAGCCGCCATAATTTTCTCAGTGTCAAACGCCCCATTGGAATGATGTTCAGGTGGGGCAGACTCCTCCGTCTGGCTCATGACGTCTACTGAAGTTTGTTTTTGTGTAGATGAAGGAGCCTGTGGAGGCTCTATTACGTCCCATACGTAGGGGGTGACAGTGGGAGCTGAGTTGTGATTATTACGTCTGCAAGGACTGGTTAGTGCCAGAAGTAATGAATAAAATACTCGATGCTAGAGCTAAACGTCAGAGTACAGTAGTTGGTTTAGTGATGTGTCCAGCAAAAAGGTGCTACTCATCCCTCAGGATGGGCGCGTTTTGTGGGAATATGTGACACCCTTTTTTTACAGACATCAATACACAGCAGGCAGATATAGGTAAGCCAACGTGACTATATAAAGACAGTAGGTAGTAGAAAGTCAGCTCTAATATATTTGGCCACTAGATGTCACTCTTATCCCATAGAACGCTGTGAGTTCAGAAATATCAATATAGCTGTTACTGTAGAGAGGCACCCTCCGCTGTTGAGACTGCTTTTCTTTATGTAAACCAGAAGGACAGTCCGTCTCACACAACAGTTAACCGAGCCGAGGCAGTATATCAGGCACAGAGTCCCATACACAGCTGCAGTGGGGCTTGATTCCACTATCAGTTTCAGATGTCTCTGATTATGGGCAGAGAATTCATCCCCCGGTGGCAACAGGGTGATTAAGATGGCGCCGGGTCTCCCCTTCTTTTCCCGCCCTTAGCCGTTAGTGGGGCCAAGATGGCGTATACTTGGCGCCGAAAAACCGCAAGAGCGCTGCACTATGTCCTTTCTTGTTTTTCTTTTTCTCTTTTCCCCCCCTTTTCTCAGCGCTTGCCTCCACTTTCCCCGCTCTGAGTCCGTCTCTGCTGCCCCGCTCCACACTTATCTGTGCTCCGGTGTTGTCTGTGTCTCTCTGTAGCTGCTGGCTGCTGTGAGCGTCTCGCCGCCTCCCCCCCGCCGTTAACTCACTGCCTTCTCTAGTCGGGCTCCGGTCTCCTCCGTCCGCGACAGTTGGAGCGGCTTACGGTCCACTGCTCTAGTCTGCGCCGCGCTCCGTGTCCCAGTCCGGTCGCGGCCCCGCAATGCGATGCAGCTTGTCCCGGCTCTCTCCGTCTCCGCTCACCAGGGTAAGACACCCAGCACACTCCGCCGTCCGGCCGGTCTCCCCTCGGCAGCGCTGCAGGTCCTCCGCACCCCGGTAGTTGAAGGGCCGCCCGAATCTGCAGATGGTGCTCTCCTCCGCTTCCCGCCGGATCTCGCCTCCTCTTCTAACCCACTCCGGGATCCTCCGGCAATGTGCTGCAGCAACCCGGTCTTCTCCAGCCACGCAAAACGCACCAGAGGTAACAGCAGGCTTTCTGATTGTTCTCCAATCTATAAAAACACTTTTTTTGGCCACTTGATCAGGTCTTCCAGTAGGATTTTTACAGGATTTAGCAGGAGCAGTAGTCGCACACGTCCTTACTCCATGAAGGTTAGGCCACGCCCCTCAGGATCTAGTATTCTTATATAGTATAAGCTATTTCCTAGTGGGCAGAGGGACCAGGTCCTTTATCCTGTAGGATCTAGTATTCTTATATAGTATAAGCTATTCCCTAGTGGGCAGAGGGACCAGGTCCTTTATCCTGTAGGATCCAGCATTCTTATATAGTATAAGCTATTTCCTAGTGGGCAGAGGGACCAGGTCCTTTATGCAGTAGGATCGAGCATTCTTATATAAAATAAGCTATTTCCTAGTGGGCAGAGGGACCAGGTCCTTTATCCTGTAGGATCTAGTTCTCTTCTATAGTTTAAGCTATTTCCTAGTGGGCAGAGGGACCAGGTCCTTTATCCTGTAGGATTCATCATTCTTATATAGTATAAGCTATTTCCTAGTGGGCAGAGGGACCGGGTCCTTTATCCTGTAGGATCTAGTATTCTTATATAGTATAAGCTATTTTCTAGTGGGCAGAGGGACCAGGTCCTTTATCCTGTAGAATCTAGTATTCTTATATAGTATAAGCTATTCCCTAGTGGGCAGAGGGGCCAGGTCCTTTATCCTAAGGATTTATATTTTTATATGGTATAACATTTCCTATGGGGGGAGGGGCCAGGCCTTTATCCCGTAGGATCTGTATTCTATATGTAAAGCTATTCCCTATGCCCAAGGGGCCAGGGGCCT
>JAODAL010059089.1:0-21698 GCA_025379985.1 Phyllomedusa bahiana
GGGTCCCCCTGGGGGGGAAAAAAAATACATCTATGTTTATGGGCTTACCGGTATTGTATGGGAGCAGGAAGAAGCTGTAATAGAGAACTGTAAATGTTCTCAAGAAGTATGTTAGAGAGGCTGTAAAAAAAGGGGGGCATAAGAGGTAAAAGTAAAGAGAGGTGTATAAAAAAGGAACCTTGTAGAAGGAATGGGTAGGCAGAACATCCTTACCAGAATGGGACCGCATCAGGGGAACACTAAAAGAAAGTAAAGTAGGGATATAAGGCTAATGACCAGGATCAAGCAGGGGTCAAAATAAATAAACCAGAGTTCTACTAGGAATGAGCGTGTACATGTAAGCTAATGTCTGACATACCTGAGCAGAAGAAGGACGGGTGTAACAGCGCCAGTGGCGGCCGGGGAAGTGTCGGTGCGGTCCTTGCTGGAAAAGGCGCGACGCCGCATCTTAAAGACGCCGGCGCATGCCCAGTGTGAAGAGCATAGGGAAGGTGAGGACCGCGCATGCGCGGGATCCGGCCGCAAAGGTCCGGTGTCTCGCGTGTCTGCGCTGGTGTGGGAGTGTACAAAGAAGTTATGGGTAAGTAAGAAGAATAGAAAGGAGATCATGTGTGGCTGTAAGGTGGTGGAGTAAAAGTAAAAGTAAATGGACAGAGAGTCATGATGGCCACAACATAAGTAATCCAAAGAAGGGGGCAAAATAGAGATACTAGTGCCAAGATATAACAAAGGTGTATGGAACAACATTAAAGGAATAAAGGAAAGAGTAATATTAAAGAAACAGAACGAGGGCAGGAGGTGGGAAGGTGTACAAAGGATATAGGAGAGTATATGTTATAGGAGGTAGGTCCATGGTCCAATCGTAAATAGTAGGTAATGACATAGAAAATTAGACATCTCAAAAATTGAGTCATAAACATAGAAATAGTTTGTTATATAGATCAAGATTTTGACATATATCTCACCATCGCGACAGTGTCACAGACTCTGTGAAGTTTAGCGGTTCTGTAATTAAATACATCGTATCAGTTTATATGAACCGTAACATAATACATCTGCATATATATAAATATAAAATATATATAATTATATATATATATATATATATATATATATATACGTGTAAAATGTACACACATCTACCAACAAAAAGGGAAAAACAGGTATGGTATGTATTAGCTGATATGTACTAGGTATATCAATGAAGTGCTGGTAGAGTCCCTATGTGTGTATGTCATATGGAATTATAAAAGTCATAATTTCAAAAAGTAAGATCGCATTCCCTGTTTAAGCCATTCGGATGTAAGCTGTCTAAACGGTGGATCCAATAGGCTTCACATTTTTTTAGGAGGGCAATGCGATTTCCACCCCTCCTAGGACGTGGGACATGTTCCAATACTTGGAATCGAAGTTGGCTCATTTGGTGATGGCTATCCTCGAAATGTTGTGGGAGCGGGAGCCACATCTTTTTGCATCTAATTGTGGATTTATGTGCCGATAGGCGATCTTTAATGCGTTGTGTGGTTTCGCCGACATAAACCAGGCCACAGGGACATTTGATCAAATATACCACAAAGGACGTGTCACATGTAAAAAAGCCCTTTACTTTAATAGGTGTTCCATTGTGAGGGTGATGTACTATGTTCCCTTTAATGACATTTGAGCAATTGTTGCAATGCAAACAGGGGAATGTGCCATTCTTAGAGGTCGTAAGTTGTGTTTGTATTTTGGGTGAACGTAGGGAGCCTACATCTGCTCTTACTAAATGATCCCTAATGTTTTTGGGACGTTTGTAACAGATCCGTGCTATTGTTCGGAACTCTGGAATGTCAGGGTAGCCATCACGAAGAATATGCCAGTATTTACGTATGGTTTGGTGTAGCTTTGGCATCAGAGGGTGGTAAGTATTGATGAAATTGATTCTTGGAAGATTGGGGCCGAAGGATTTTTTAGGGCTTGTCTGTGTTCTAACTCTTGTTATAAGTTTTTCTGGGTAGCCTCTTGCTTTAAATTTTTTGGACATCGTGTCCAGTTGTGAGACGAGATCATTAGGACTTGTGACTATTCTTTTAACTCTGGTGAATTGGGAAGAGGGAAGGGAAGTCTTGGTATGGACTGGATGGCAACTGCTATAATGGAGAAGGGAATTCCTGTCTGTGGATTTGGTATGGAGATCAGTGGTAATGTTACCATCAGGAGATTTATTGACCCAAGTGTCAAGGAAATTAATGCGGGACTGATCTTTGTGAATGGAAAAAGTGAGACCTGGTTTGATGGAATTGATAAAATCAAAGAAATTAGTGATGGAACATCATCCCTTTTTTTTTCCAGATGCAGAATATATCTCGATATAACGATGCCAGGCTATTGCATGTCTTTGAAAGAGTTCATTGGGGTAATGAATGTTGTCTAAATTTGGTGGCCATAAAAAATGTGGCTATGGGGGCGCCATATGGAGCCCAGGGCGTACCTTGGCGGGGAGAAAAAACTCACCCCAAAGAGGAAAAAATTTTTCGGTTAATGCTAAGGGAGTAAAAAATGCAGAAGTCGACCTCAGAGATTTCAATTCTGTAGTGCAAAGCATGTCATGAGTGCACAATGCCATCTGTTGGCGAATGAGGTATAGAGACTATTTAAAAACAATGTATAAATGGACGGAGGTGGGGTTTAAGGAGAAAGATTCTAAAAAGGAGGGGTATCCAATTGATTTGGTTTTAGTACAATGGGAGTGAAAAACTTTTCAAGGAATTGGCTAGGAGAAAAGACTGAGTCGTTGAAACGACATGGGGCGACCGGGTGGGTTATTAGATCTTTGGGGATCTTAAAATGCATAGAACACCGGAGTGATGGGGGTTTACCCTAAAGGAATCAAAGTCTTGCGGTCAATGATCTTTTGGTCAAGAGCAGTATCCAAAATATTTTAACTTGGAATTAAGGGAACTGAAAGGGTCGTTTTTTCAAGTGGTTTTATGTAGTGCGTCAATATTTCCCCGTTTGACTCCTGAGGTACCTACCCGGTCCAACACCACAAGGCTCCCCCCTTTATGGCGGTTTAATGATTTTTTTGAATTTTTTGCGTAATGAAATATGGCTTGTCCTCTTTTTGTGTGATTTTTTAGAACCAAATTGGTGTTTTTTTTTCAATACTTTTTGATGTCTCTATCTACCAGTGAAAAGAGGTTTTAATTGTATGGAGGTGCTGGGGATTAAATTTATAATGTTTTCCATTCCCGTTTAAAATGGAAGAGGGGTGAAACAAAGAAAGATGGGTTAAAAGGCTGGTGGAAATGTCCCCTTTAAAGGGGAAGGGAACGGTAGAAAGCTGCAATTCTTGTTCTAAATGAATTATCGAAGGGGGGGTTGGACAAAAGAAACCTTTTCTTAAAGGTCCATCTCTGCTACAGTAAGGAGGATAGAGGGGAAAAGTTGATCACTAGAGGGGTTGTGATGGAGGGAACGGGGGAGAGCTTGTGTCATTTCATCAGCTGCATGGCTGGGGTAGGACCTACCTGACGGTGTAAACACGTGGTTCCCCCCAGTTCTGAAAACCATCTCCCCCCCCCCCTCCCCTTTTGGTCGGCGTATACGGGCCTCCTGCGCCGAAAAAGGCGTGGCCTGCGTTCTATTATTTATGCTCCGATCTGAAAACCTGATGAGGAAAGTTGGCCTGGGCCCATTTCTAAACTCGGTAGTAAGCCCGCCACGTAGACCCTTTAAAAGGAAAATAACCCCCTCCAAATTTATCCCCCTTCCGCTTTTCGGGAGTTTTTCGGAAAGAGCCAAAATTTATCTTGCTGTTTGGTGGACCCACTCTTCTGTTGTTAGGGTTAGATGAAGTTGTGTTCAAGCTAAATTGGGTCCCAAGATCTTTTAAATTTCTTTCGTAAGTAATTGATGGGAGTATAAAAATCCATGAGCATTTATTTAAAGGTCGAGTGAATTGGTACAAAAAAGTTGGTTACATGGAAAATGTGGGGGTTTAAGTTGGACCGGAGCCCCCGGGGGATCCGGTTCTCCTTAAGATTTTCCCCTAGGGTGGTACTATTAAAATTTATATGCATTAAACGCTTGGAAATTCTTTCAATTCTCTTTTTTTTAAAAACTCGTCGGGGCAAGTGAAGAAAAAATGCCCTGTGACCTGAGTTGAAGTTGCTGCAGTACATCGTTTTTAAGAAAAAGTACGACAGATTTAGTTGCCAGTGCAATGTAATCATCCAAAATAAATATTTTCCTGCCTGGGCGTGAAGCCCGGGTCCATAAAAAGGATTGGGCCCCACTTTCATTAATTAAATTTTTTCCCGGGCACACAATAATTCTTGAAATTAAGGATTTATATTCAATATATGTATATCAAGAAATTTCATTTACAAAAATCAACATAGTCATGCCCAAAATACAGACAATTTTTTTTTTTATTTCAGGGGACGTGATCTATTGTTTGAACGTTTCGGCTGTCGCCACAGCCTTCGTCGGCCAGATCACTAGAAAGAAATATAGTACATCAAAGACACAAAATAAAGTAATGATAACTGGTGCAAAATGATAAAAATAGAGGGGAAAGAAACAGTCAGAAGGATGAAGAAAACGATAAAGAAAAAGACATGTGGAAAACATGAATGGACCGCATTATAATAAAAGAGATACCGGAATAAAAGAAAAGAGAGAAAGAGATAAGCGGTATGAATGATAAGAAAATGTGTGACCATAAAACAGTAAAGAAAACACACAGAAGTATGCAACTAAGACAGAATCAAAGACTAGTACGTGATGGCAGAGAAATAAAGTACATCTATGGATATGGGCTTACCGATATTGTATGGGAGCAGGAAGAAGCTGTAGTAGAGAACTGTAAATGTTCTCAAGAAGTATGTTAGAGAGGCTGTAAAAAAAGGGGGGCATAAGAGGTAAAAGTAAAGAGAGGTGTATAAAAAAGGAACCTTGTAGAAGGAATGGGTAGGCAAAACATCCTTACCAGAATGGGACCGCATCAGGGGAACACTAAAAGAAAGTAAAGTAGGGATATAAGGCTAATGACCAGGATCAAGCAGGGGTCAAAATAAATAAACCAGAGTTCTACTAGGAATGAGCGTGTACATGTAAGCTAATGTCTGACATACCTGAGCAGAAGAAGGACGGGTGTACCGGCGCCAGTGGCGGCCAGGGAAGTGTCGGTGCGGTCCTTGCTGGAAAAGGCGCGACGGCGCTTCTTAAAGACGCCGGCGCATGCCCAGTGTGAAGAGTATAGGGAAGGTGAGGACCGCGCATGCGCGGGATTCGGCCGCAAAGGTCCGGTGTCTCGCGTGTCTGCGCTGGTGTGGGAGTGTACAAAGGAGTTATGAGTAAGGAAGAGAAATAGAGAGGAGATCATGTGTGGCTGTAAGGTGGTGGAGTAAAAGTAAAAGTAAATGGGTAGAGAGTCATGATGGCCACAACATAAGTAATCCAAAGAAGGGAGCAAAATAGAGATACTGTTGCCTAGATATAACAAAGGTGTATGGAACAACATTAAAGGAATAAAGGAAAGAATAATATTAAAGAAACAGAATGAGGGCAGGAGGTGCGAAGGTGTACAAAGGATAAGAAGAGTATAGTTATAGGGGTAGGTCCATGGTCCAATCGTAAATAGTAGTAATGGACATGAAAATTAGAAAATCTCAAAAATTGAGTCCATAAACATAAAAAATAGTTTGTTATATAGATCAAGATTTTGACATATATCTCACCACGCGACAGGTGTCACAGACTCTGTGAAGTTTAGCGGTTCTGTAATTAAATACATCGTATCAGATTATATGAACGTGACATAAAACATCATGCATATATATAAATATAAAATTATATATAATATAAAATATATAAATTTATATATATATAATACGTGTACATGTACACACATCACCAACAAAAAGGGAAAAACAGGTATGGTATGTATTAGCTGATATGTACTAGGTATATCAATGAAGTGCTGATAGAGTCCCTATGTGTGTATGTCATATGGAATTATAAAAGTCATTATTTCAAAAAATGAGGTCGCATTCCCTGTTTAAGCCATTCGGATGTAAGCTGTCTAGACGGTGGATCCAATAGGCTTCACATTTTTTTAGGAGGGCAATGCGATTTCCACCCCTCCTAGGACGTGGGACATGTTCCAATACTTGGAATCGAAGTTGGCTTATTTGGTGATGGCTATCCTCGAAATGTTGTGGGAGCGGGAGCCACATCTTTTTACATCTAATTGTGGATTTATGTGCCGATAGGCGATCTTTAATGCGTTGTGGGGGGTTTCGCCGACATAAAACCAGGCCACAGGGACATTTGATCAAATATACCACAAAGGGACGTGTCACATGTAAAAAAGCCCTTTACTTTAATAGGTTTCCATTGTGAGGGTGATTGTACAATGTTCCCTTTAATGACCATTTGAGCAATTGTTTGCAATGCAAACAGGGGAATGTTGCCATTCTTAGAGGTTTGTAAGTTGTGTTTGTATTTTGGGTGAACGTAGGGAGCCTACATCTGCTCTTACTAAATGATCCCTAATGTTTTTGGGACGTTTGTAACAGATCCGTGCAATTGTTCGGAACTCTGGAATGTCAGGGTAGCCATCACGAAGAATATGCCAGTATTTACGTATGGTTTGGTGTAGCTTTGGCATCAGAGGGTGGTAAGTATTGATGAAATTGATTCTTGGAAGGTTGGGGCCGAAGGATTTTTTAGGGCTTGTCTGTGTTCTAACTCTTGTTATAAGTTTTTCTGGGTAGCCTCTTGCTTTAAGTTTTTTAAACATCGTGTCCAGTTGTGAGACGAGATCATTAGGACTTGTGACTATTCTTTTAACTCTGGTGAATTGAGAAGAGGGAAGGGAAGTCTTGGTGTGGACTGGATGGCAACTGCTGTAATGGAGAAGGGAATTCCTGTCTGTGGATTTGGTATGGAGATCAGTGGTAATGTTACCATCAGGAGATTTATTGACCCAAGTGTCAAGGAAATTAATGCGGGACTGATCTTTGTGAATGGAAAAAGTGAGACCTGGTTTGATGGAATTGATAAAATCAAAGAAATTAGTGATGGAAACATCATCTCCTTGCCAGATGCAGAATATATCGTCGATATAACGATGCCAGGCTATTGCATGTCTTTGAAAGAGTTCATTGGGGTAAATGAATGTTGTCTCAATGGTGACCATAAAAATGTTGGCATATGGGGGCGCTATATTGGAGCCCATGGCAGTACCTTGGCGTTGGAGAAAGAACTCGTCCCCAAAGAGGAAATAATTTTCGGTTAATACTAAGGTGAGTAATGTAATGCAGACGTCGACCTCAGATGATGTCAATTCTGTAGTGCGAAGCATGTCATGAGTGGCACAGATGCCATCTGTGTGGCGAATGGAGGTATAGAGACTATTTACATCTAATGTGATTAAGATGGTATCAGGAGGTGTGGGATTTAAGGATCGTAAGATGTCTAAAAAGTGAGGGGTATCACGGATGTAAGATTTGGTTTTCAGTACAATGGGAGTGAGAATCTTTTCAAGGAATTGAGCTATGGGAGAAAAGACTGAGTCAGTTGAAGCGACTATGGGGCGACCTGGTGGGTTATGTAGATCTTTGTGGATCTTAGGTAATGCATAGAACACCGGAGTGATGGGGTGTTTAGCCTGAAGGAAGTCAAATGTCTTGCGGTCAATGATCTTTTGGTCAAGAGCAGTATCCAGAATAGTTTTAATCTTGGAATTAACGGAACTGATAGGGTCGTGTTCAAGTGGTATGTATGTAGTGTCGTCAGATAGTTGCCGTTTGATCTCCTGTAGGTACCTAACCCGGTCCAACACCACAATGGCTCCCCCCTTATCGGCTGGTTTAATGATTATTTTTGAATTGTTGCGTAATGAAGATATGGCTTGTCTCTCTTCCTGTGTAAGATTGTTAGAGACGCGAAATTGGTGTTTATTTTTCAATACGTTTTTGATGTCTCTATCTACCAGTGAAATGTAGGTTTCAATTGTATGGTAGGTGCGTGGAGGATTAAATTTACTAATGTTTCTCAGGTTCATGTTAGAGATGGAGAGAGTGGGTGTATCAATGGAATGAGTGGGGTAATTGGTCTGGTGGAAATGTGCCTTAAGGAGAAAGGAATCGGTGGAAATGCTGCATATGGCAAAATAGGGATAAAAATAGTGACAAAAAATAGTGATAACAAATTATGAAGCCACGCCCCTTTTCCTGGGAAGCCACACCCCCTTTATCAGAGGAGGTGCAGAAGTGTCTGAAAACTGTCTAAAACACATAGTAAATGTGGTGTAAAGTGTGTATGGCATTATTTTTGGCAAAAATTGTGCCAGAATTCTGGCGCAACTACCTTGATAAATGTGCCCCAGAATGTCTGAGTTTCTTAACTGAAATAACTGAAGGGAAGCTGGCAGAAAATGTAATATAAGTATGCTACCAGACTGCCTAATTTCGGGAGAGATATTATTTAGATAATAATAAATTTGTACTAGAAAACCTCTATAAAGGGATATTCCTGTTTCATTTATTATCTTTAAACATGTGGGCAAAGGTAAATAAAGACTATTACTAAATACATTGCTGTTCTGATATTGCTTCTCTTCAGAGTCAGGAGTAGATCTTACCTCTTTTGTCTCCCTAGTTACCAGCCACCTCTCTATGCTCTCTTTCTCGCTTACAGTCAGGAGCAGTAGTCGCGATGATGACTCACTCCTTGCTCTGTTTCTTATCTTGCAATAAAAAAGCTGGTTTACATTACTAACTGAAAAACTGTAACTCTTTCGAGTTCTGTAGCTTTGTGCACTACAGTTTACAAACTTCCTACACTCATGTCACTGCAACAGGAATAGCTAGAAATAGCAGAGTTAAAATGCCAATCACTGCTATATAACCACCCACAGCCTGAACAGGAAGTGAGCATTTGAAGTTAGCATTGTGTAACGGCAGTGGTTGTGGATCCGCTGGGCCACCGCAAGCGATGGTGGAAGCCCACGCCAGGGAACGGAATCTAAGTAGAACCCGGTTTTCACCAGAGCCCGCCGCAAAGCGGGATGGACTTGCTGCGGCGGAGAACTACCAGGTCGTTTCCACTGGCGGGACTTGCTTGCGGTGGTAGCCAAGGATAAGCGCGGTACAGAATCGTGAGGCTGAGGCGTGGTCAGGGACAGGCAATAGGTCAGGACTGGCGGCAGAGGTTCGTGGTCAGGAAACAGGAGCGAGACGGTCTGGTACACGGTAGAGGCAAACAAGGAACAAGACGCTTTCTCTAAAGGCTCAGGAGGCACTAAAGATCCGGCAGAGGACTGCCGGAGGCGGAGCCAATATATAGGGTCAGTGACCGGTAACCAGCCAATTACCGGCGCACTGGCCCTTTAAGAGAGAGGAGACTGGCGCGCGCGCGCCTTAGGGGACGGGAGCGCGCACGACGGCCGTGACGAGCGCGACTGGAGTCAGGAGCGGGGTCAGGTAAGCTGTTATGTACCGCGGGACGAGCGCGGCCACGGACCGGACCACGGACCGTACCGCCACTCGCCCGCGGCACACGAGACGGGGCCGGGGAGCGAGCGGAGCCGCAGCCCGGGGAACGGTCTGCGGCGCCGCTCGTTACAGTACCCCCCCCTTAGGCCTCCCCCTCTTCCCAGCCCGGAGGAATCTCAGAACAAGTTGACGGTCCAGAATGTTTTCCTCCGGCTCCCATGACCTCTCCTCGGGCCCGAACCCCTTCCACTCGATGAGAAAGTATCGCTTCCCCCTGGACACCCTCATATCCAAGATCTCTTTCACGCGGAATACATTAGTAGCATCCGCCACCGGGGAAGGAGGAGCAGCCTTACGAGAAAAACGGTTAAGGACCAGGGGTTTGAGAAGCGACACATGAAAGGAGTTCGGGATGCGCATGGAGGGCGGGAGCCGGAGTTTATAGGCCACCGGGTTTAGACGTCTAAGCACCTCAAAGGGACCTACGTAGCGGGGACCCAGTTTATAGCTTGGGATCTTAAGCCTGACATATTTGGCAGACAGCCAAACTTTATCGCCAGGAGAAAAAATTGGAGGAGGACTCCTTCTTTTATCCGCCTGAGCTTTCATGCGTGCCGAAGCACGGAGCAAAGACTGGCGGGTCAGGGCCCAAATAGTCTTCATGTCGCGGACCAGTGTATCTGCAGCAGGGACTTCGGACTGAGAGGGCAGTGGGAGAGGAGGGCGGGGGTGCAGGCCGTACACAATATAGAAAGGGGAGGCCCCCGCTGACTCGGAATCTAGGGAATTGTAGGAAAATTCTGCCCATGGGAGTAGGTCAGCCCAGTCATTCTGGCGCGCCGAGACAAAGTGGCGCAAGTAGGTCCCCAAGACCTGGTTAACCCTTTCTACTTGGCCATTAGTCTGGGGGTGATAGGCCGAGGAAAAATCGAGCTTAACCTGAAGCAGGGAACAGAGGGCCCGCCAGAATTTGGAGACAAACTGGACTCCGCGGTCAGAGACAATCTGCAGAGGCATCCCGTGAAGGCGAAAAATGTGGTGAAAAAATAGGTTAGCCAGGCGCGGGGCCGAGGGCAGGCCCGTCAGTGGGACAAAGTGAGCCATCTTAGAAAAACGATCTGTAACTACCCAGATCACGGTGTTACCAGAGGATGGGGGAAGATCGGTTATAAAATCCATTGCCACATGCGACCAGGGGCTAGTAGGGATGGGCAGGGGAAGCAGGAGCCCGACAGGCCTGTGACGAGGTGTTTTGTTACGGGCACAGGTGGTACAGGCCTCAACAAATTCCTTAACGTCCTTAGCAAGGTCTGGCCACCAGTAGAACCGTGAGATAAGGAGATGGGTTTTACGGGCGCCGGGGTGTCCAGCCACCAAAGAGCAGTGCCCCCACTTCAGGATCTGTCTGCGGAGTGCGGGACCCACATATGTCTTCCCAGGCGGGACATGCCGGAGGTCAACAGGGGCTGAGAGGACAAGACGCTCCGGAGGTATTATGTGCTCCGGGGACATTTCCTCTCCGACCACATCAGAAGCGCGAGACAACGCATCCGCCTTCACATTCTTCTCCGCCGGACGGAAGTGGATTAGGAAATCGAATCGGGAGAAAAAGAGGGACCATCTAGCTTGGCGTGGATTGAGTCGCTGGGCCGTCTGGAGGTACTGGAGATTTTTGTGGTCAGAGTAGATACTGATGGGATGCCGAGCACCCTCCAGTAGATAACGCCATTCCTCCAGGGCTAGCTTGATGGCTAACAACTCCCGGTCTCCGATCGTATAGTTCCTTTCCGCCGGTGAGAAAGTTTTGGAAAAGAAGCCGCAGGTGACCGTTCTCCCTCTTGGCCCCTTTTGCGTGAGAACCGCACCGACCCCGACCGACGAGGCGTCCACTTCAAGTGCAAACGGCTTAGTGGGGTCCGGCCGTGACAGGATGGAAGCGGAGGCGAAGGCAGACTTCAAACTCGAGAATGCCTCCTCGGCTTCGGGTGGCCAGCTTCGCGGGTTAGCGTTCTTTCTCGTGAGCGCCACAATGGGTGCTACCCGGGTGGAGAAGTGTGGGATGAATTGCCGGTAATAATTACAGAATCCCAGGAAGCGTTGTATAGCCCGAAGACCAACTGGGCGAGGCCATTGCAGGACAGCGGACAGCTTGGCTGGGTCCATCAGCAACCCTTGGTCCGAGATAATATATCCCAAGAAAGGCAGGCTGGACTGATGAAAAATGCACTTTCCCAACTTGGCGTATAGGCGGTTGGCCCTGAGGCGCCTCAGAACCTGGCGGACATGAACACGGTGGGTCTCCAAGTCAGAAGAGTATACCAAGATGTCGTCCAGGTACACTACGACACACGTATACAAGAGATCCCTGAAGATGTCGTTCACGAATTCCTGGAAGACGGCTGGGGCATTGCAAAGGCCGAATGGCATGACCAAGTATTCGAAGTGCCCGTCTCTGGTGTTAAAGGCCGTCTTCCACTCATCGCCCTCCCGGATGCGGATGAGATTATAGGCTCCCCTTAAGTCCAATTTGGAGAAGATCTTCGCACCACGTAGGCGATCAAAGAGCTCAGGAATCAAAGGCAGAGGATACCGATTCTTCACCGTGATCTTATTAAGACCCCGATAATCAATGCAGGGTCGCAGGGTGCCGTCCTTCTTTCCCACGAAGAAGAATCCCGCCCCCGCGGGAGAGGAGGATCTCCGTATGAACCCCTTCTGGAGGTTTTCCCGGATATATTCGGACATAGCTTGAGTCTCGGGAACGGACAAGGGATAGACTCGGCCCCGGGGGGGGCTGGCACCAGGCAGTAGCTCGATCGGACAGTCATAAGGTCGATGAGGAGGAAGGATCTCCGCTTCTTTCTCCGAAAAGACATCGGTGAACCCCTGGTATTCGGCGGGCAGGCCGGCCAACGGTTCGCGGGGGGCCGTGCGAGAGACGGTAGACACCGGGCGAGGTGCCACCAGACAACGGCTCAGGCAGTTGGGGCCCCAGCGAGTGAGTTCACCCGACGTCCAGTCTAGCGTGGGAGAGTGGAGTCGCAACCACGGAAGTCCGAGAAGAAGCGCCGAGGAAGAGCGTGGCAGAACATAGAAGGCGATCTTCTCCTTATGCAAAACTCCCACGTGAAGAGACAGTGGCTTGGTGATGTACTGTATAGTGTCGCTTAGCAGCTCGCCGCTGACCGAGGAGATGACCAGGGGTTTTTCCAACTGGACCACCGGAAGACGGTACTGCGACACCAAGGAGCGATGAATAAAGTTCCCGGCCGAGCCAGAGTCCAAGAAGGCGGAGGTCTGGAAGGTGAGACCAGCATCAGTCCTGAGTTGAACAGGCAGCATCATGCGTGGAGAGGAGGAATTTGCACCTAGGGACGCCTCTCCCACGAACCCTAGGTGCGAGAGTTTCCCGGACGTTTTGGGCGTTGGGGACAATTCCTCCGGAAGTGCTCAGGACTGCCGCAGTAGAGGCACAGGTTGCCAGACCGACGTAGGGCCAGTTCTTGTTCTGAGAGATGTACCTTGTCGACCTGCATGGGCTCCTCAAAAGGGAGTGGTGCGGGTTGCGTAGGTTGTCTCTGGAAAACGGGAGCCAGGCGAGGATACCGGCGTGGACGTGCTCCATCTCGTTCCTGCCGGAGCTCCTCTCGCCTCTCGGCGAAACGCACGTCAATGCGGGTAGCCAACTGAATTAGCCCGCTAAGAGAGGACGGGATGTCTCTTGCGGCCAGCACATCCTTAATCCTACTCGAGAGACCCCTTTTAAAGGTAGCGCACAAGGCAGCCTCGTTCCAGGATAACTCTGAGGCTAGTGTGCGGAACTGCACTGCGTAGTCTCCCACCGACGAGTCTCCCTGGCACAGAGAGAGGAGGGCAGTCTCGGCGGAGGATGCCCGGGCCGGTTCCTCAAAAACACTGCGGAACTCCTGGAGGAAGGACTGCAGATCCGTTGTCACAGGGTCGTTCCGATCCCACAGAGGTGTGGCCCATGCTAAGGCCTTCCCGGAAAGCAGGCTGACCACGAAAGCCACTTTAGAACGCTCCGTAGGGAACTGGTCCGCCATTAATTCAATGTGCATTGAGCACTGAGTGATGAAGCCTCGGCACTGCTTGGAGTCCCCTTCAAACTTGGACGGTAGCGGTAAACGAAGCTTAGGACCCACCGTTGCGGCCGGGGCGACGGGAGGCGGTGTAGACACAGATGGAGTTGGCTGGTTCGCCAGGAGTTGCTGTAACATGGCGGTCAACTGGTCCAACTGCAGAGCCTGTTGCGCAATTTGACGTGACTGTTGCGCGACGACTGCGGCAAGGTCCGCATCACCAGGCAGAGGCACCTTGGCGGGATCCATGGCCGGATCTTACTGTAACGGCAGTGGTTGTGGATCCGCTGGGCCACCGCAAGCGATGGTGGAAGCCCACGCCAGGGAACGGAATCTAAGTAGAACCCGGTTTTCACCAGAGCCCGCCGCAAAGCGGGATGGACTTGCTGCGGCGGAGAACTACCAGGTCGTTTCCACTGGCGGGACTTGCTTGCGGTGGTAGCCAAGGATAAGCGCGGTACAGAATCGTGAGGCTGAGGCGTGGTCAGGGACAGGCAATAGGTCAGGACTGGCGGCAGAGGTTCGTGGTCAGGAAACAGGAGCGAGACGGTCTGGTACACGGTAGAGGCAAACAAGGAACAAGACGCTTTCTCTAAAGGCTCAGGAGGCACTAAAGATCCGGCAGAGGACTGCCGGAGGCGGAGCCAATATATAGGGTCAGTGACCGGTAACCAGCCAATTACCGGCGCACTGGCCCTTTAAGAGAGAGGAGACTGGCGCGCGCGCGCCTTAGGGGACGGGAGCGCGCCCGACGGCCGTGACGAGCGCGACTGGAGTCAGGAGCGAGGTCAGGTAAGCTGTTATGTACCGCGGGACGAGCGCGGCCACGGACCGGACCACGGACCGTACCGCCACTCGCCCGCGGCACACGAGACGGGGCCGGGGAGCGAGCGGAGCCGCAGCCCGGGGAACGGTCTGCGGCGCCGCTCGTTACACATTGGCTCTGTAAAACAGCATGTTGAGACAAATCTCTTTAATCACTTCTGATATCGCTCCGATAATAAATATAAAGTTACATCCAACTGGACATCTGCTCTAAATAATGTCTTAATTATTTCAAATAAAAATATTTTAGCCCCAGTTTTGTAGCAGAACATATTTTCCTGTTTTTTTCTCTTCTGTTTTGTAAAGACTTCTAATTTCTGTGTTTTTGTCCCAGAACGACACATTCCAAGTGCAAAAGAGTTAGCATTGACAAACTCAGACAATAAAAAGTTTTTTTTTCCTATAGTATTGACTTTTCTAAATTGAACCTCGTGGAGTTCTTTAAAACCATAGGTATACGAACTTTCATCAAAGTCTGCAAGAATGCAGTGCAGAGACCTTGTTTGGATGATAAAAAAGCAAGCCTGGTATCATTGACAGCTCAAGAACTTGACAGTTGTATGTTTCATCTATGGAGGCTTTTGGGCATGTTTGGAAGGACGGTCGTGACTACTGAACCATGACGACACAAGGCATGCCTGACCTGACATAATGGGCAGATGTTTATTGCAAACTAGTTTGAAGAAAGAACACATACTGAAATTATACTCTTGTCTCAGCGAATCCCTGCTGAGGCCTGAGTTAAAATGGTCAATCTTTACAGGTTTTCTTATAGGGATTACACATTCTTCTATTGATCTCAAATAAATGTCGGAAAGTTTTAAGAGTAAACTTTAGCTTGTTAAGGTTAGTACTGCAATCTTAAAAACTGTGTAGGCAATGGAATATCCAATGATTTACCGCTGGATTCCTGTAGTCCAACAACCTAAGTGACTGCGCTGAACCTCTTATTCACTTATCAGGGTTTTATTTCTATAAAAAGAAAAAGCATTTTGTATGAATCAGTTCCATCTTAAAAACTAATAATGTTACTTGAAAATGCAATCTAAATGATTTTACTCGTATTTTTATACATGTATGTAAAAACTAACATAGAAAACTGAAATTCATGAAATTCTGTTGGCTAAGTACTGATCTAAATATGGGGGATCTAATAGAGACATATTGAAAAATTAAAACAGATATGATTTATACACAGTATAGCATAATGTTACGTTTTATTTGTAGTCTCATTTACATAATGTAACGCAACATAGTTGAGTGTAAGCTAGGGAGTAGTTGAATGTCACTTATGCAGTCACACTGGATATCCTGGAAAGACTCAAATAACAAGCCCATGGTTAAAGGCATAACTGAAGTCAAGGGAAGTAATCAGCAGAAACCCGTATAACCTAAAACAGAGGATACTGTAGGCAGTAGAGGAACATCATACTTATAATGAGATGCATTTGAATCCCATTTTTTTTTGTTTGATATAAATCCAAATAAAGAACAGTCACTTAGTGACTTCTAATACCATACCTAGCTCTAGAATCAAATCTACCATAGAGAGGAGTCACAAGATAAGAGAGCTTTCTTTACAAACTATTATATTATGTATGAAAAGGAAGGAGAAGGTTCATCAGTGACATGGTTTTCTCTAAGATATTCTGCCAATGGTTTGAAATCAGTTTAGTTTCATGCTGTCTAACCTGATAAATTTGAAAGCACTTCCATAAAATGTGGTACAGATTTTTGGTACAGTCTTCAGTTTTAAATGATCTTAAACTTGTAAAGTTAAGATACACTTACCAGGTGCACAGCTAAAAGCTGATGGGTGTAAAATTTTGCTTGGCAATAGTGGATCACTACTTTTTTGACAATAGGTTGCCTACTTGCCGTGACGGATGCTTGCAGTGTTTCATTCCACAGAAAATTATTTCTACTTAAAGGGGTTGTCCAGTGAAACAAAAATAATTTGGAATGGGGATAAGGTGGCATAAAAAAATAAAAAAAGTTATACTTATCTACCGGTCCCTCACCACTGCTGCTCTGGAGCTCCTCTGCTCATCTTCACTTAAAATCAAGTGCGAGCCTGGAACAAAAACCCAAAGTAAGATGAAGTTGTACCAGCGGTGGACAGGTAAGTAAGTATAATTTTTTCCTTCCCCGTTTCAATTGAATTTTCTTCCACTGGGAGTTAAGTACTCATTTTACATGATACATCCCCTATTACAGTCCCTTCCTCAAATGAATAAATCCTACTTTCCACTTTAAAATGCTTTGAAAAAAAAATCACATTTTTATGTCATAATATTCCGAAAGCCATAACTTATTTTTCTGTGGATGGAGTCATTTAAGGGTATGGTAAGTGGTGTGAAATTTTGTTTCGTATTAATATGTGGTGCATAGGAGCAGTGTCGGACTGCTCTACAGGTGAACCAGAGGACAGTCCTGACTTTGGCTCAGAATGGCCTACCATGGTGCCGGAATCCCCTGGTGGGCCCAGAGCACTGTAGCATGTTTTTAACTGTATGTGTGTCCACAGACTTTTGGCTTAGGAGATGCCAGGAACCTTATGGAGACCTATCCAGTAGACAAGGCAACCTACCTATTTAATCATGGTCTATATACCTACCAAGTGGAGGGCCTAGATTCTTTCCGACCTAATAGGAGGCCTCTGCACATACAGTACCTACCTATCTACCTAGTAGGGGAATCTGTATCTTTCTACCTATCTACGTAATAGGGGACCTAAATATCTACCTATTGTAGGGGCCTATAAATCTACCTATCTTATATCTGCCTATATATCTATCTGGGGGGGCAACCTACCATTTTCATTGCGAAATACCTTCCTAAAAAGTGATCTGCCTGTCTGGCAAAATAATTTGGGGAGTGTACATTCCTACAATTTTGGGGGTTTACCTACCTATACGGGAGCACAAACGAACACTAAAACTTGGTGCATAGCTGTTGGGGGCTACTTTTACTGTCACAAGAGGGTCATTATTAACATTTGGAGTGCAATGGATGGGGAGTTTGTAAAGAGGTGGGAATTGGTAGGGAAGTGTTGGAAAAGTGAGGAGTTTTACATGTTTGTGTGGTAAATTCTGTAGTGATGAGTTGTAGCTGAGAGAATTTGTCATGGCTGTCTGGACCAGATGGAGAAAGAAAGGGAGTCAATGAATGCAACTGCACAGTAATTATGCATATTTGTGTAGAATACCTGCCTAAAACAGGTATCTGTGTAGTGGTGATATTGGTCGTAGTATAATGGTTTATATTTAGTAATGCTATGCTGTATTATTCAGTCACAATTTGGTTACAATATGTGGTAATCATATTTGGTGGTATTATTAGGTCTCTATGTGGTGATGATACAGTGCCAAGCAAAAGGATAACAATGTTTTGAAGTTTTGACTTTCAGGCTCCATATCTCACCATCCACTACAGCTTTGAACATGAGACTACCATCATTTTATAGACAATCATCTTTGGTATCCCATACACAAATTTGACTTGCAATTATTTAGCATATGCTTATTGTCATGTAACTGCACTGTCACTGTTTTGCTCCCAGTGTTGGAGCAATCATTTTCTTCTTGTATACTACAAATTACAACCTGTCTTCACATACCCTAATAGCTCAGTGTGTTATTAGTTTGATTCCTAAGCGAAAAGTCACTGGTTCGAATTGTGGAGCAGCCATGAAGCAGATTTCCCAAGAAAAGAGAAACCACATCATCCAGCTCATCAATAGCGGTCTTTCGGCCAAGAAAATTGGCAAACTGCATTATAGTAGTGCCGTGACAGCTGACTCATCAAAGGCCTATCAGTTTTGGTAGTGGAGATGGCTTGTATCCTTCTTATTAGCGAGTTCACAAACGTCCATGCAAGCACCATGAGACGTGCTTTACACAAGTCTGGAATGGTGGCCCAATAAATGGTGAAGAAGCCTCAACTTCAATATCATTATAAGAAGTTTGTAAGAGGAGAGAGATGAATGACTGGCTTGTGAGTGCAAGGGACTGCACTCGAAAAGCCCGGCAGAAGTGTAAGAGGAGAGAGTTTCCCTCTAAATAGCACTGCCACTGTATTTCTTTAATTCAAAGTGTGTGGATTTGTTGTCATGCCCGTCTCTTGTCTGTGTTCCCCTCGTCTATTGTGATGTTTTTGAATACCTGTTTGTCTTGTCTTTATATTGTACTTATTGGACTCCAGCACAACCAAACTTGATGGGAGCTTTGAACCTTGTTGGGTCTTACTTACTATTTCTCCTCCTCCTGATTGGTAAGCCAGCGAATCAGGAGTAGGGAGGCGTGGCAAGGGTGGTCTCAACTGCTGTTTTGTCGGGAGACACGGAGAGTCAGTTGAACAAGAGAAAAAGGCGAGACACCATTGACGAGTGATTAAGAAAATTATGGGGGACAAGAAAAAAAAGAAAACTCAAAGTAAGTGGAAAGCTGCAGTTTTCTTGCATGTCCTGTTTTGGATATTGAACTCTATTGCAGAGACTCTCGGACGGATATAGTGTATGCTGGGATCCACCAGTTTCTACTGTTGCTATGTTTCACTAAGAAAGGCAAGTTGTGCTATAAGAGAATAAAGAAAATTGAATAAGTAATTCTGGTGTTCAATCCTTATCCATATATTTTACATTAGTAGTCGTAGTCGGCAGGATGAACACAGAAAAAAGACCGTAAACCAACAGTGAGACCACACTACAACAAATTATGAGAGAACCCACTGTCCCCATGAGGACATTCCTGGGGTTTGTTAAAGATGTTATGGACTTGTTACGAGACCTTGCCATGGAGATTGCTCAACAACGAGGGGTCAGGGCAAATAGAGGCCATGCTCATGATTCCAGGAATAACACAAGAAGGTCTCTGAAGTGCTGGAGATGTAATCAGCCAGGACATTTCGCCAGGAATTGCCATGCAGCAAGTGCCCACAGAGAATGGGAGGTTCCTATGAAACAAGAAGAGACCGCTGAGATTGACCAAGTAACTGCCAACTCTATCAGAGACGCCTTAGCAGTCTTACAAATACATTATGGATGCTGCTCAATGGTAATAGCAGATCGGCAAAGGACACAGCAGCTGTGCCAAGCGAGGAAGAAAGTTCTTGCCACAAAGATACTAGGGACATTGAAGTGGTTCAGTGTGAGGAAAGGATATGGATTTATCCACCGGAATGACATCCACAGCAATGTGTTTGTCCACTGGACTGCTATAAAGCAAAACCACTCATGTAAGTGTTCCCTTAGCCTCTGTGGCGGAGAGATGGTGGAGTTTGATGTTGTAGCAGGAGAAAGAGGTACAGAAGCTGCCAATGTGTCAGAACCTGGGGGAGGCCCAATTAGGGGGAATAGTTTAACTCCCCAGAGGAGACTATCTAGCTGGCCCTTCCCTCAGCTGGTGGAAGTCAACACTACAGAGAGTTTGAGTGTTCAAGGCCTTGTAGGGGCTGACCAGGGCAGTCATGTGGTAACCAGGTCCGAGCCCCTTTCTCAAGTACAATTGGCATCAGACAAAACCAATTTGCCAGAGATCAGCGTAGGATCCGTTCTCCAGATCCAACCACCTGGGATGGAATGTGGTTCCAAAAGTGAATTTATGGCACAGGGACAGCAATCCCCAGGGCCGTCTCATAACTACTGTGCTTATTTCAGAGAGGATGAAATACAACCACCAGTATCTGCTCTACAGACTGTAGGGTCCGAGAAGGTCGTCAGAACAATGGAAACACCGTGTATGAAGGCTCCAAGTGATCCTGACTGCCAACCTGCCCAGTGGCTGGATCTACCACCAGTGGATGCTCAGCCCATAGACAGATTGCAAGAAGTTGCTGAGGGGGAAAGTCAACTGAACAAGAATGGGGAACTGTTACCAGAGCATAGATGAATGCCTGGTTCGTGAGTGCAAGGGACTGCACTCGAAAAGCCCGGCAGAAGTGTAAGAGGAGAAAGTTTCCCTCTAAATAGCACTGCCACTGTATTTCTTTAATTCAAAGTGTGTGGATTTGTTGTCATGCCGTCTCTTGTCTGTGTTTCCCCTCGTCTATTGTGATGTTTCTGAATACCTGTTTGTCTTGTCTTTATATTGTACTTATTGGACTCCAGCACAACCAAACTTGATGGGAGCTTTGAACCTTGTTGGGTCTTACTTACTATTCCTCCTCCTCCTGATTGGTAAGTCAGCGAATCAGGAGTAGGGAGTCGTGGCAAGGGCGGTCTCAACTGCCGTTTTGTCGGGAGACACGGAGAGTTAGTTGAACAAGAGAAAAAGGCGAGACACCATTGAAGAGTGATTAAGAAAAACAGGAGGACAGGAAAAAAAAGAAAACTCAAAGGAAGTGGAAAGCTGCAGTTTTCTTGCATGTTCTGTTTTGGATATTGAACTCTAATTACAAGTGTTGGCTTGAGTTTACAAAAAAGTACCGTATAAAAAGTGGATAATAGAAGTTTGGAAATGTGTAATTTAAAGCAATGAGATGAAAGTCAGTAGACCAGGCTCTGATGGGTGCAAATGGGTCTGGAAGAATCAATGGAAAGGGGGCAAATAGATTGAGAAATCAAAGGACCTATAAAGTTCAGTGGAGAAAGCCCGATGATATAGGGTTGGTTCACAGTCAAAGGCATTAGATATTTGACCAGGATCGATGGTGGTCTCAATGCTGAGCTATTTATGAGTATCCTACAAAATGAGTTACTTCATACACTCCATTACTATGGGTATGAAAAGGACAACAGAGTGTTCCAGTAGAACAACGACCTGAAGCACACGTCAAGATTGGCGAAGAAATGATGCAATGACAATAAAGTAGAGTTGCTTGATTGGACCCCTCAGTGCCCAGACCTCAATCCAATTGAACATGTGTGGGTAGAGTTGAAGAAAAAGCTGTATTCGTATCAAAGTGAGTCGACCAGTACTGTATGCGCCAAAATTGGGAACATGTAGAAGAGACTTGGGATCAGATTTTGGTCAAGAAATGCTTGAATCTGATCAAGAGCATGTCCAGAAGGATCCGGGCCATGATAAAAAAAAGCTAAGTTGGATTTACAAAATGCTAACAAAATAATAAAACTTGAACTTCAGATTTTTAGGAGCAAAACAGTAACAATGCAGTTACATAAGAAGAATCTGCATAACTAAGCAGATGCTAAATAGTTGCAAATCAGATTGATGTATGAGATAGCCAAGATGATGGTCTACAAAATGATGGTAGCCTCACGTTCAAAGCTGTATTGGATTGTGAGATATGGAGCCTGAAAGGCCAAAGTTCAAGACAGTGTTACTCTTTT